>OX371223.1:107357266-107497065 GCA_947310385.1 Nephrotoma appendiculata
AATTCCTGAATTGCTGATGAGACTGACTACGCCAAAATTTGTAAATTGTAAATTTTGGCTTTTTTTATTTCAAAATAGGCCGTCTTAATGGGACACCGTATATGGATAAGGTTCTTCAAAAATGAGCATTCCAAAATTAAGGTATATCTCCACTTGAATTGGCCGTATAGCTAAAACATATCTCAGATCGATTAATGTCTATAAAAATTACTGGAAATGTTTGAAAATCCTCAAATTTTTCGATAAACACATTTTTACAAGTCAACTTAGCCGACAAAAGTGGATCGCTGACCACCCAAGTAGTTGACAAATCACATGGCACTGCGATCGGCTTCTAGGATTTGTTTTATTTTTTTTTAACTACTTCCTATCACCAAACCTGTATATATATATAATTGTTTTGTACGTGCGTAAGTCACTTAACTACTTCAAAACCACGGCTGGGTCGATTTAAATGAAATTTTTTGTTTGTTTCAGTGGGTCCCTGAATGTTTTACATTAAGAAATGGACCCGGTAGTTGGTGCTGCAATCGGGTTCTAGGAAAATTTCTTTTTAATTTTTTGACGAAAATGAATTTTTTATTTTTTAAAGATTTCAAAAAATGTTTGTATCAAAACAAATAACCACAAAAGTTCAAGCCCCCCCCCCCTTCCAACCCTAATCCCTAAATATAATTCCCAATTTTTTTTTATATAATTCTTCTGTACGTGTTTATATGACTGAACTCTTCATTTTAGTGTGTATTTTATTGGGTCCCTGGATGGTCCAGGCAAGGATTTTTTTAAAATTACTTGGCGATTTATATATATATATATATATATATATATATATATATATATCCGATCATATAACCAAAATATTTCATCCACGCCCACCCCCAGTTTTTATAAAAAATGCTTCTGTAATTGTGCACGTCACTGTACTACTTCTAAATGGCTGGATCGATTAAGATGAAGTTGTTAGTGTGTGTTTGAGTGGAACTTTGGATAATTAAGGTTCTCAATTGGACCCGTTAGGTGGCGCTGCGATTGGGTTCTAGGATTTTATTTACATTTTTGACGATTTTTTTTTTATATATTTTGAAGATTTTACGCGTTTCAAAACATATAACCCCAAAAGTTCACCCCCCCCCCCCTCCTACCTCCTCCAATCATATATATAACTCTTCGGTACGTATGTATGTCATTGAACTCCTCCTTAACGACAAGACCGATTTTGATCAAAAAAAAATCTGTATTTGAGTAAGGACCCACTCAGGACCCAGGATAGTTTAGATTCGCTATTGAATCGGCGACTGGGTTCTAGGATTTTATTTTTTATTTCTTGTCGAAAATATTTTTTTGACTTTTTTAAAAATGTTTGTATATTAGAATATATAACAACAATATTTCACGCCGCCTTTCCCCCATTTAACCCCCAATCTTTATATATAT
The DNA here is from genome assembly GCA_947310385.1 of Nephrotoma appendiculata. Taxonomy (NCBI): domain Eukaryota; kingdom Metazoa; phylum Arthropoda; class Insecta; order Diptera; family Tipulidae; genus Nephrotoma; species Nephrotoma appendiculata. The sequence continues at coordinate 107,358,701 of OX371223.1, forward strand.
ATATATATAATTCTTCTCTACGTGTGTATGTCACCGAACTCTTTCGAAACGGAGAACCGATTTTGATCAAATTTTTTGTGTGTTTTTCAGTGGGTCCCTTGATGGTCCAGGTTTATAGTAGGACTCGGTAGTTGGCGCTTTGATAGGGTTATAGGATTTTTTTTAAATGTTTTGATGAGAAATTTTTTTTTAATATTTTTCGCATGTCAGATCATATTATCACAATACTTGAAGCCACCCCCCCCCCCCCCCACCCCTTCGCCTTCAACCTCCAATCTCTATATGTATAAAATTCTTTTGTACGTGTGGTATGTTATTTTTTCTTCGACGACGGAGCCGATTTTGATGAAATTGTTTGTGTGTATTTGAATGGGTCCTTGGATGTTTCTGGGTAACAAATGGCGCTGTAATCGGGTCCTAGATTTTTTTTTAATATTTTGACGAAAATATTTTTTATTTTTGTAAGATTTGTCGCATATCCAATCATATAACCAAAATACTTCAACCACTACCAGTGTCCCCTCCCCTCCTCCTACTCCTCCTGAACGGCTGGCCGATTTTGATAAAATTGTTAGTGTGTGTTTGAGTGGGACCTTGGATGGTGTAGGTTCACAATTGGTCCCGGTAGGTGGTCTTACGGTCGGTGCTAATAATTATTTGCATTTTTGTTATAAAAGGAATTGATATATCAACTTATTTTTTTCACTAAAACTTCACCTTATTCATGGATAGAGCCCTATTGATTTGGACATTTCTATGTTTCTGGTGTTCGAGATATGCATAATTTTGTTAACCCCCTCCTTAAATTTGATAGATTTTTTTTTATTGTCTATTCTATTTTGGTTTCATGGAGCATGTGAATGTGTAATAAAAATATACAGGGTTATCCAATTCGAGGTTGATAAAGTAAACTTAAAAAAAACACACAAAATATTCGGAATGTATTGTAATTTTTATTTCATTTTACAGATTGATCCTTGCCATTTTTAGTTAAACAAGATATCATTCAAATGTCCTCCACGGGACTTCTTACAGGCCTTGATTCTTTTGAGGTAATTTTCAATGACTTTTCGGCACATTTCGGGCGGTATCTCGGCCATTACCTTACGAATATTAGTTTTCAATTCGTCAAGAGTTTGAGGATTGTTTGAGTAAACACGATCTTTCGCGTAGCCCCACAAAAAGAAATCCAAAGGCGTTAAATCACAGGATCTTGGAGGCCAATTGACATCAGCCAATCGCGAAATCAAACGTCCAGGAAATTTCTCTTGCAAAAGATCTCGATTTGCTCGTGTTACGTGACTGGTTGCTCCATCCTGCTGGAACCACATATCGTCAAGATCATAATCTTCGATTTTCGTAAAAAAATAATCGGTTAACATGCGGCCATAGCGCTCAGAATTGACGGTAACGGTTCGTCCATGGTTGTTCTCAAAAAAATACGGCCCAATCACACCACCAGACCACAATGTGCACCAAACAGTGACTTTTTCCGGGTGTAATGGCTTCTCTACAATCAATTGTGGATTTTCTGAGCCCCAAATTCTACAGTTTTGCTTATTAACGTATCCACCAAGCGAAAAATGAGCTTCATCACTGAAGAAAATTTTGTTCGAAAAATCAGCATCGACGGCCTGTTTTTCCAACACCCAATTTGCGTATGTTCTTCGTTGTCCATGGTCAGCAGGCTTTAGCTCTTGTGTCAAATGGACTTTATACGGATGAAGATGCAAATCCAGATGCAAAATGCGCCATAATGAGCCATAAGATAGGCCTAAATGTTGAGCTCGACGAGGAATTGACAAATTTCGATCTTCTTCCACACTTTCAGCTACAGAAGCGATATTTTCAGCATTGCGAATGTTTTAATGATGCATAGACCTTACAATATCAGTAACAGATCCAGTTTGTTCAAATTTATTCACTGTATTCAATATGGTTTGCTTTGTAGGACGATTATGACGACCATAATCTGCTCGTAAAGCGCGAAATGTGGATACGATAGAATCACTATTTTTATAATAAGATTTAATAGTTTTAACGCGTTGGTCGATTGTTAAATGCTCCATATTCTTAAATGGCAGAATGTCAACTAAATAAATGACAGCGTACTTGACGTTTATCTTTGACAGATGTCGGTATACAGATTTCTACTTTATCAACCTCGAATTGGATAACCCGTTATTTCGTGTGGATGTGTGTTTGTGAGGGTGGTGTGGTTATGGGGGTGGTAGTTGGTACGGGAGGTGGATGGGGTGGGTTTGAGGTGTTTTGGGTTTGGCGTGGGAAGTTGGAATTTAGTGGATGAGAGTTTGTGGTTAGTGGGTATGGCGGTATTGAAGGGCGAATATATGGATGTTGCGGGTGAGATGGGTTTTAAGGGTTTGAATTGATTGGGTTGATTGGGGTCGATTGCAACAAAAATATTTATAGAGTGCGGTTCCGAACCTTCACGTCTATTTTATATATTTTGGAGGAAACATTTTTTTTATTATTTTTTGAAGAGTTTTCGGATATCAGAACATATAGCCACAAAAATTCACCCAATACCCCCCCCCCCCCCCCCCCCCCCCCAATAACATGAGTTAGGTATAGATTAAACTTCCACTACCGCGTTGTCATTTCCTCTATGGTGAGTATATTTCCTCCACTGGTTCTCTTCACATGGAATTTCATTGATCGAATTGCACAGTGTCAAAGTCCACAAACGCTAGGAGCGTTTGGAGGATTAAAATGCCACGTAATAAAGTTACATGAAAAGAAATTAGAACAATTATTAGATTGCTTAATCAACTTAGTAAAGCTTTACGTGAGAAGTTTGTCGGCACCTACAGTGCATAATCGCCTTCTCGGAAACAAATTGTCTCAAAGCAGCTAGAAATGATTTGTAACTTAGATCTGCAACTAGTTCTATGTGGACCGCTTTAACGCTAAGACCAATAAATAGGCAAATATAAGACTTGTAGGCTTTTTGTCCGCGCCCCTTAGTTAGATGTATTAATATTGGCCCTGCGAAGTCAATTCCAACCTTAAAGAATGGCCAAATGAATTCAGCCCTTGCTACTTGTAGATCTGCCATATGATTTGAGTTTCCGCTTTAGTTTTTAGTTTACAGCATACGACACACTTGAAAATGATTTTGAGAATTATTCTTTTGACTCCCAGTATCCAAAACTCTTGCCTCAAATTTGCTCAAATTTGTTTGAACTGGACAGCCTTCCTACTACCCCCAATACACCATTTTTATCAATGAATGGATTCAATGATATTATTTTGCTTGTCCTCGATAAATTAGAGGAAGCCGTGAATAGTCTGTACAACCACATTTCTTGCTTTCAACATTTTATCTCGGCTGAATATGGTTCCATATACCCTGGTCTGTTTTGTTGTACGGCAATTGTTGGTAAACCTGTGAACGTAAGCAATTATTCGTATTAATTTGTTATACAATGAAACCCGTTCACTACACCTTCAATTAGATTTGGATCTTCGGTTATATTTATATTGAAGATTTGATGACGTAATTTTTCGAACGATGAGTCAACATTATAGTTTGGTGATGGTCGTTTATCCTTATCCCAACTTAAACAATTAGGCCCCTTTCACTAAAGATTGAACTCCTTTAATATTTTTGGATACAAACCACGCAAAGCACTGAATCTGCCGGGTTGTCAACCGAACGAACATATCGCCACTTATTGCGAACTAGAAATTCAATAATTTCTGACGTTCTATTAGCAACAAACGTTTTCCAGCGTCGTGGAGGTTAAGAAAGCCAATCCAGTACAATCTTAGAGTCAGTCCATGCAACAATATGATTAATGTGAAGTGAGGAATTTTCCATAATGAACTTAATCAGTTTGGTAAGTAACAATGCACCACATAATTCTAAACGAGGAATAGAAATCTGTTTTATTGGTGATACCTTGGTCTTCCTACTGATTAAATTTACAATGGCTCGGCCATTACTCGTATTAGTTCTAAAGTAAACAACGGTGACATAGGCTCGTTCACTAGCATCGCTGAAACCATGGAGTTCAATTGTATCAATATTGGAACTTCCTACAAATCGAGGCACGCTTAATTTCGATACTGCCACTAAATTTTGATCAATTGTTCTCCAGCGAGTTAGTAGATCATCCTTCAACGGTTCATCCGACTCTAATTTAGAAATCCAAAGATGTTGAATAAAGGTTTTTAGCTGAATGACAATAGGTGCGATCAGGAACAACCGATCAAATATTCTGCTTGTATTAGACAGGACGTTCCGCTTTGTGATTGCTGTCGTGTTTTCGATATTCACTTAAAAGCAAAATTTATCTTCTGATGGGCTCCAATTTAATCCCAACACCTGCGTAATGTCTGTTTTGTCGGTGATTTGAAGATCTTTCACTTGAAATTTCTCACTCAGCTCCTCCGCCGCTCCAGAGCGCTTTACTTTCGTCATATAATTTGTATTACTAATATATATATATATATATATTAGCAATGGATCCTTTGAATCACCATTCGGTCCCACTGCCGTCAGTCTTTTTGTTATTGACGCTGGTTGCTGTGTTGATTGTCGGTTGCTCCAGAAATCTTCAAATGAGGGAGGTGATCGTGTGGTTCTTTCTATCATAGTGCTGTATAAGCTTCTTAACTGCTTCAATGTAGTTTGCCACGGTAAAGGCCTGATGTCTCAATAAGCTAGCAGCGTCTCCTCTAGGTAACCCCTTTAAGTATTGGAATTTTTGAACTGGCGATCGAGCCACTCCTTATAATATCCAGCAAATGGTGGAATGTTTAATTTTGGTAAGCGGACTTCTACGTTTGTATGGGCTGTGTGAAATTCGCCGAATAATAAAAGGTTCCACTAACCTTTCCAGCATTTAAGCCTAATTTTCGCATTAAGACTGATAATTCCGATATCGCTTTATAGTAATTCTCTTCGCATTCCATATCGGGTTCTTGATTTTGATCCAGTTCAAAAATTTGGTTTTCGATCGAAGTGAACTCATCCATCAACTTTTTCTGCACGTGCCATCTTTGCTCTACATTCTTCTAGAGTAATTTCGCTAGAATTCTTCTTGAGGCTGTTTATGATGAATGTTAGCTTTCCTTTATTCACTGATCTTTGTTTTTTAAGCGCATTTAGTTCAGCCATTTTGAATAGTTACGAATGACACTCAGCACTATTTGAACTGATAATTAGTTTATATTTTGCGCACAACACTATAATCACTAATCATTGTATTTGTTTTGAAAGTATTTCAAAGTTTGTATTAAACGCGTCCCGGAATTGATTAAATGTTCAATAGGCCGATTATATAAAATGGCGTGAGTGGAAAATTTTCACTTGCACGTGGTTCAACAATTTATTTACAATAATTTGAAATACTATTATGTAATAGCCAACCGAATATGAAATTCAATAATCGCTCTATAACTTTTGTTATACTTAACTCACAGCTATCGATAATTGTCTTTTAAGATGTGCTATCTTACATACGTATATGGCGCACAATATGGCGTACCATAACTTATGGCGTATATGGCGTACAATAATTTAATTTTGTATCTGTTGGGGCAAAGGCTGCTCGTCACAAATTCCGCTTGCTTTACTTCCGCGGTGCCGCTTTCGCTGGTCTTCCCAAGATGTCTGTCGCTGATTCAATACGTTGGTAATACAAGTTGTTGATTGAACTTTTAATAAAACACTAAATTAAATTCAATCGTTAACAAATCTTGTTTTTAAATTTTTATTTATGCAAATATTTAATGTTAATTCTACGACATAGTATATAGTTTATCGAAAATTCTAATATTAAAAAAACGTTTGCTCATTCCGCCAATAGCAGGCAAGCTTATGTTCGGGCAGGACAACATCTGTCGGGTCCAGTTCAAACTACCGAGTTCTGGTTAAGATTTTTAACCATGTAACGAAACATTTAACTTCTTAATTAACTGCATATGTAGAAGTTTGTCGACTTTGTCTAATTTATTCAAGTAGAGTTTCTTTAAATTAATCAAAAAGCAATGTACCCGCAAGAGAAAAATATTTTCCGAGTAATTATATAAGAAAATATTTATTTATTTGACATCATTATTATTGTTTATATATATATGTCAAAAAGCTCAAATTATTTGCTTGTGATATGTACACGCATATAAACATCAAAACAAGCAATGAATAAAAGCTTACCGGGAAATTTAATGGGAGTTTCCCATATATGTACGTACGCGACATATTCAGGCAGTAGGTGTATCAATCAAATTAAAATTTTCCAAAAACATTTTCGTTTCACATTTTTATTTATTTATTTTTTTTTTGTTTTCCAAATTAAAATGACAATACGCAAAATAAAGCCGAAAAATTATTTTTCCACATCTAACGCAAAAATATGATCACAATACCGCTAATATCTTTAGTAGTAATTGACGTAAACATATATCTGGTGTATTGTGTGTAGGCATATAAAATAATTAAAAAGCTCACCGTTCAAATAAAGCAAAAAAAAATCAAGTGTTGTTGTTAATATGTATTCGTACGGTACTGTAATAACTATTTTGCACAATTTTTTATTACACCCAGACCCACTCGCCGCATTTTGCCATCCCATTTATCGTGTAAATATATACCTTATAACAAAAGTTTTGCAAAAAGCTTTCAAATTCAGAAACTAACATACCTCAGATACATAGCAAAAAAAAAACTTTAAATTGACTCGATTTATTCACAGTTTTAGTTACACGACTACGGTACAGTGGGTTCGTACTACACTCATCCTCACTATCTCCTCGACATATTACTATAAAATTGTCTCTCATGTAGATTTTATCGTATGCCAGAACATAATATATGTACTCGTATATGTATATTTATCCTCATAACTCATGAGTTTTAATTAAGCTTTTACAAGGCTCATACATACGTACAGAGACAAAAACTAAATAAATTGATAGAACATGACATTCAAGATAGTAGAGCAAAATATCATAGAAGAAACAAATTCTCATGAACATGACAATAGTTTTGAACAATTCAATCTGAAAATTGTATGGTGTGTGTATGTGTGCATATATAGATTGATCTCTCTACATATGAGAGTATATAATATGGATATCGGAAAGAAAGTTACAAATCGATATATTTAGAATATCTCGTCGAATAGACACATAAAACACGACAAAAAATAAGATTTGACGTACACGAACAAACAAAAAACCCGGGAAATTTATGTTTTTATTTTTCATAATTTTTCTTGAACTTTTCCTATCGATGGAACGTACATGTCTTAAATTGAACAAATATGTATCACTCAAATATATTTTTGATGTGAATGGCAGGCATTATGAGTTTAAAAAAAATACAAAAAGGAAATTGAGTTTCAGGAATTAGGCTTTCCGCTTTAAAAACGATTTGCGTGAGATCGATTTATTGTGAGAGATGGATGCAGAAAAAATAATGTAAAAGGTTTGTTTTGACACACTTGTTATGGTTGTTGTCATGAATATTGTCTTATCAAATGATTAAGCATATAACCAAATATTGTTGGAGTTTGTACGTGGTCTGAATATAGATTTGAACATTTAGAATTATTATGATTGAATGATTTCAGAACAGAACCCCTTAATTTAAACTATCGAATTTGTTTCGACAGAGGTCGAATTTTTTGTTGAAAACAGGTTTTTGGGCGGAAAAATGTCATTTCCGCCTAAACTTTAAAAAAACTGATTTTGGCAGGTATATCAGGTCAACATCTGTCTCTCACAGCGCTTATAATAGGTTGAATCTTCCAAAACAATAAACCGACAAATTCGGAAAATAATGTTTTTGTACGGTTTTTTCGCACGTTTCCGATCCAGATGGTTTTTTATAAGAGCAAAAATTGAAAAATCTGATTGGAAAACTCGGAAACTTCCGGAAAAACTTTAATTTTTATTTTATAGCGCTTCAGTTGAGAACGAATTAACTGATTTGGCTCAATCTTTTTTTGTTGTATGTATTTGCAATAACCAGGAGATGGTTCTTACGAACGAAAATTTTGGGAAAATCCATCGGAAAATTCAGAAAATCGTAAAACCATGATTTGTACGTGATTTTGCACGTATCCGATGGAGATGGTCTTTTGTAAGAGAAAAATTAGAAAATCTTAGTGGAAAACTCGGAAACTTCCGGGAAAAACCGAAGAAAATTGATTTTTTTTAGCTACATCAGGTGAGAATGCCTCGATTAAGCTCAATCTTTTTTGATGTATTCCCAATTTCCAGGAGATTGTTCTTACGAAAGAAAATTTCGGGAAATCCACTGGAAAAGCCGGAAAATTCGGAAAATCGAAAAAAGATGTTTTTGTACGTGATTTCGCACGTTTCCGATCCAGATGATCGGAAAACTGAATTTGTTTTCCAGCGTATCAGTTGATTGCCACTGAATTTGCAAACAATAGATGAACCGACGTGCAACTTTTCCAAAAACTCAGCATTTGCGAAAATACTACAGACTTGCAAAATAATCATTTGGGATGAGTTGGCACATATAGTGCACCTGGCAAACCCAAATCTTTTAACAATTTTCTTAAAGAATTCGTTGATGAAATGCACAAATTAATTAATTATGGAATTATTATTGATCATTAAAGGTATAAACCAAAACTTAAGGCATTTATTTGTAATGAGCCTGCAAAATAAAAGCAATTAAATATTACTCTGGCTATTCATCCTGCCCAAAATGTGTGACAACAGGAAAAATTGTTTATAGAATTGGAAAAGCAAGTAAAGTAGCTTGAACGTCTTCAATTAACAATATTTTTTTGACAAAATGCATCTAGTTAATGAATGTGTAGTAAAAAAAATATTTTTTTATGGATGGCAAACCGAACCAACAAAAACTAAATTCACTACAAATACAACAAATCAACTGCAAGTTACAGGAATGTGCTAGATTTTAGTGCATGGAATTTCAGCGGAAATCGAGGTCATTTCAATACGACAGATTATTGAAAGCATCAGAATGTAGGACATTCTTATTATACCAGTGCCCCGCAATATTGAAAGGCATTTTACCAAAAGATGTGTATAAACATTTTCTATACTGGAGTTTGGCAATACGTATTCTGACATCTTCGAAGTACTATTTGATATGCAATGAATATGCTGAAGAACTACTGAAATATTTTGTTAAAAATTTTAGAAAATTATATAGAGAAAATAACGTGACATTCAATATACATGGAGTAGCACATCTGGCAAATGATTCTAGGGCTACAGGTCCCTAAAATGCACATTCATTCAATCGTCCACTCGAAGAGTGTCACAATCGACGATGTGACACAATTCAATTAAATACAGCAAATTTTCAAATATCAAAGAACTGAAAGGTGAAAGACTCATAAACATTAAATACTCAATTCTCTTAGACGTATCACTTCATGCGTCGTGAGTCGCGACTACAGCCGTGTTTCTTGATCCTTGATCTGATCCGGGTCAGTTCATGTTTCATAAAACAACACAAAGGCGCTACTAGATTTCAATTCAAAATTTGTGTTCTAAAACAAAATTTGGATCACATTTTCCATATAAAATTTGAACTGTTCCTGATCAATGGGTGTCATAAAACACGGCATATCGATCTTCCTGTGGCACTATTCTGGTTTACCCTGGGAATAGGGAATTGGGAAAAATATTTTCATAGCATTTTTGCCTAAATTATATTTTTCTGGCCTACTGTTGGAATTAGTTTGGTGTAAATATTTTTGAAACAAAGATATACTGGAAAATATTTTTCCCTATAAAAATTTTGTGGAACAAAAGTTTCCCAATCAACTTTGTTTCGAAAATTTTTACACCAAACTAATTCCAACAGTAGGCCAGAAAAATATAATTTAAACAAAAATGATATGAAAATATTTTTCCCTATTCCCTATTCCCAGGGAAAACCAGAATAGTGCCACTGGTTACTATATTTTAAAATCAAAATTTACTAAATAATTTTGTGCAAAACTCTCAATGAAAATTTTTTAAATCTTAGTTGGCTGCATTAGTTTGGATTTTATTCGTTTATTTATTCGTCACGTCACAATTTCAAGTGATATAAATGGTCGTTTGAAGTAATAGCAGTCCCAAGGAAATATTTATAAAGCAGCATACTAAGATTTAGAAAACAGCCAGTAGCCTGATTCTCTAAAAAGAAAAATAATGTTTAAATGTGAAAACCATAGTAAGCTTTCGGCTTTACACAAATTACAACAACAAATCTTATGTGATTTTGTTTATTTTTTCGTTTACACATTATCGTGTTTTTTAGAGAATCAGTGCACAGAACGACTTTTTTGAAAAATTATTTTACAAGTTTCGGTTTAATGATCTAGTAACCAGAAGATGAGTAGTCACATCACTTGAATTGATGCGACTAGGGCAATAGTGGTGTAAATCATTGCATAGACGTTGCTGTTTAAAGGAATTTTTCTTTGTAACAGGCGTATTTGAAGAGTCATTGATAGAAAACGAAATTTTAAATAATGAGGAAAAATAACCTTTGCAAAATGTTTTGCTGCCCTTCTCATCTTAACGGCAGATATTTCGTTGTCCCTCTAAATCACACATTGAAAGCGATTTAATGCCAGTTCCACTGGTAAAAAACATAAGTATTGCAAATTCAGAATTACAAGTTATTCCAACATGTAAATACCAATAGAAATGCAATAAATAATACAAACTTTCAGCGAAAAATAACAAAACAAGAGTTAAGTTGCAAAACAAAAAAAAAATTGAATTTTTTTTAAATAATTTCTTTATAAACTTTTGGCTTCTACTTGTTTTTGCGTGATCGTATCCTATCGTTCAAGTGCTGCAAAAAATACATAATTTGGTTTTTTGTTTTCCCTTCTGACACACCACAATTTTTTTAACTAAAATATCCAAGAATGGGTTTGAATTGGTTTAAATGCCGCATAAAAAGTTAAAAAGTTTAAAATTGAGGTGAATAAAAATGTCAAACTTTTTATCCGCTTCAAGAGCTGATAAAATTTTTATATGCGAAACATTTGGTTGACCAAAATATTTGTTTATAAATAGAATTTGAATTTAATAAAAATCGTAATTTTTAATTATAAACTGACCATAATTGAAAGATATACTCGTACATATTTTGAAATAGGATTAATTTTAGTTATTTCCCATTTTTTACCAACCATACTATAGCAACCATACAATTGTCAAAAATTTTAACCGATTGAAACAAATAAAAAATTAAAAAGTTTAAAAAAATATACCACGAACAAATTTTTAACTTTTCAACTATTTATGCGGCATTTAAACCAATTGAAGCACGCTCTAAGTTCCGATTCGTTCAACACAAAAATTTGTGTTGAAAAATTACGCAAAATAAAATTTTACTTGAAGAAAATTTTGGTTGAATCACAACTCGTGTAAACTGGCGGATTGAGGGTTTTTCCATGAAATTTTAGCACGGCATACTTTATGAAAATAAAAATTAACATGCAAAAATATACCCAACAAGTTTAATTATTTTACCGTCAGATCTAGTTATTATTTAGAACAGAACAAGAGTGAGCGACGAGCGAAATCGCCTGCCATATTACAAAACACCGAAAACATGTATTACAAACACAACCATTAACGCTGGCGACTACAATGTTTTCGTTGAAATAAATTTAGAGTCTATTTTTATATTTGTGGCCGACAAAACAATGTTGCAAACTGTTTTTTATATATCCCTTTTCCGGCCAGAAACAAAAATTTTGTTTTGTTTCAATTTCAAGTCGGATGGCGCACAAACGACCATTGGAAGCGCTCGATCGAACGTTGAAAGATTTGCACAATAATGAGGACCTCTTTGTAGGTACGATGATTCTGCTAGCCAACAATTTTCGCCAAACGCTGTCAGTCATTCCAAGATAAACAGCTACTGATGAAATAAACGGTTGCTTAAAGACATCGAATTTGTGGAGATACGTGAAAACTCTCAAGGAATATGCGAGTCACGTTACAAAATGATGAATCGGCGGACGTGTTTTCAAAACATTTATTAGACATTGGCAATTGAAAAATTCAGGTTGACACTTCGACTCTCCTCATTTCGCTACCACCTAATTTTTGTCAATTCACAACCTCTAAAAAATAATTGATCACGAAAGTGTTCCGAATGTTGGTGCAAAACACTAAAACCATGTTCGGTTGAGCGAACGAGCCATTTTGGTAGCGAGAAATAAGGACGTAAACGATTTGAATATAAAAATTCTAAGTCAAATCCCTGGCCAATTACATTCATTTAAGTCGATCAATTCCATTACAGATCAAAATAAAGTCGTTAATTATCCAATTGAATTCCTGAATTCATTGAATACCAGGAATGCTATCGCAATTTGCAGCTCAAGGTCGGTTCGTTGGTAATTATGTTACGTAACCTGAACCAACCAAAACTATGCAATGGAACTAAATTTACTGTTAAGAGGCTGACGAACAACGTGAATAAAGCAACGATAATCATGGGAAAGTTCAAAGGCGAGGATGTTCTGAATCCAAGAATACCATTGATTCCAACCGACTTGCCGTTTCAATTTAAGCGTGTTCAGTTTCCGGTTCATCTAAACCATCAGCGCTATTCTTTTTCTCTTCGGACAGAAAGGCAAAAAATATCATTCCTCACCAAGCGTTACGATGAATGCCTTATTAATTGGCTGCCGAGGTCGTGAGATTCGACAACTCTCGATTACATTCAGAACGGTTATTTAATGTCACTGGATTATGCTGATAAACCAGCGCTTGTGGATTAATTACAGTTATTGATTTAAAAAAATAATATTGTAAATAAGATAATAGCAGACGATTTGCAGATAAATCGTCCATGTATGCACGCCCGCGAAGATTTTTGCGTTTGAAAAGTCAGAGCTGCACCCCGGAGTTTAAGGGCTGCGTACAATTTTTTCGTAAAATTTCAATTTTGGTTATTTTTTTTCAAGGAATGAGTTTAGGAAAGGGATTATATGAAATTAGTGACATGTTCGAATTCGAGTGATGCGTCCTCTGAATCAAGGAGCCCATTTTTTTACGTTCCTGTACCATTCATCTGATTGCAAGGAAACGTTGATGATGGGTTGCGTGCATGCTCGCAAAGGTTTCTGAGTTTGTAAATTTAGAGCTGGGACCTGGGTCTACAGGTATCGGTAAAATGTTTTTCTAAAATTTCAATTTTCAATTTTTAATCCGGTGATGCTTCCGATACTGAATTCAATACCTGATGAATTCCTGTCATATATACGATTACAACTAGTGACATCGGGAAATTGCCTGCAAAATATCCGTAATTCGAAGTAATTTTATTTTCTCGCGTGCAACGCCGAACAATTCAGCTAGTTACTAATATACTACTGTAGGCAAAAAGCAGTAAGACTTATTAATTTAAATTTCGCGCGGAAAACCATTCGTCGAAATATTTTTTTTCTATATTGGTATGACTGCGCCAATGACATCTGCGCCAAATGTCACATCAAAATAACTATTAGTATTTAGTATATACGCTTGTCTTTCTGAAGTACAAAAAGTGTATTCGGCGATTTTTTACGTAATGAGTGAAATTATTCAACAAAGAAGTTTCATTAAATTTTTGTGTGCGGAATCAATTTTGAGATGCCGAAACGTTCAGAATGTTGCAAAATACCTTTGTACCTTGATTGGTACAAATTGTTCAAAGAGGGTCGAGAACGTGTTGACGACGAACCACGTTTAAAACGGACATCAACATCAACGGATGATCAACACGTTAATAAAAATCAAGGAATTGGGGCTCGAGAATCGACGATTAACATTCAGAGACCTTACTATGGCATCGTTGAAATATCGGAAGGATCAGTGAAATCCATTTTGAAAGATCATTGGGCCTAAGAAAAGTAAAGGACGATTGGTTCCAAAATCACTAAATTTTTTGGAAAAACTGCGCCGTGTTGACGTCTGTGAAAAAATGTTTTCCGACTACAAGGATGTCATGAAACGTGTTATAACTGGCGGTGAGTCTTGGATCTAAGATTACGACCCGGAAACAGACGATCAATCGGCCGAATATCGTGCCAAAGGTGAGCCGAAGCCGAAAAAACCACGTCAAAGCTACTCAAAAATCAAGGTGATGTTGACAGTTTTCTTCGATTATCGGTGTGTGGTGCACTCCGAATTCCTTGCGGCTGGCCAAACGGTCAACAAGGAATACTATTTGAGTGTTATGCGTTGTTTGCGCGAAGCTATTCGTCAAAAGAGGCCGGAATTATGAGTCGACAACTCTTGGCCTTTGCACACGAAAATGCATCTTCTCATACTGCATTGGTTTTACGTGATTTTTTCGTCAAAAATTCCACCCATATCGTTCCGCAATTACCGTATTCGCCTGATTTCGGGGAAACCGTTTTGAGTCAATTCATGACATTAAACGTGAATCGCTACGCGCATTGGAGGCTTTTCCGGAAATTGACTTTAACAAGTGTTTTGAGTATTGGAAAACACGTTGGCTCACAAGTGTATTGAGGTCGGGGGGATTACTTTGAGGGAGACAAAATAGAAAGAGGAAGGAGAAATAAATAAAGTATTTTAAAATTATGAACAAAGTTTTATTATTTTTTGCCCACAGTAGTAGATTGAAACACAATACATAAATAAATAATTATACGACTTATAAACTTTTCGTTTAAAACTAAGCTTTCCGAGCTTACACAATTGTTTTAGTTGGTCAATAGCTAGTAATCATAGAAAAAATTTGGTGTCTTTTGAGCAGAGGCACAATTGTGCGGATTGGTCTTGTATTATGATGAAATTGAAGTCAGGCAATACACTTAAAAGATGTCGTTATTTACGCACACGTTTGTGTAAGTTGGACTTACTATATGTTAACTAGATTATTTTTTTTGTTTATAGGAACAAAAAGAGCTAGAGCTCGCCAAATATATCTTCGTTATTTCATAAAGTCGATACAGCAATCGACTGAAATTTGTAACACATTCAGTCGTTGTTATGTCAAGTAGAATATTTTTTAATTATTACTAAGAATCGACGAGCTGACCCACTTTGCTACACAGTGCTAAATCAATTATGTTTATTTAATTTAAATTTTATTATTTTTACCTAATTGTTAATTTTGATTTCGATATTTAAAATTTGAAATCAAATCACAATATTAAATTTTGGACTGGGAGATTCTGGGCTAGCTTCACAATATATCAGAACTAAATTATTATTGTTTTGTATATATCGTAACGGAAAGCTTCATTACACATTTCAATTTTGATACCAATTTTGATTGAATCAACTGACCCAATTTCCAGTTTTCAATCACGTAAATTTATCCATTGAATATATTAATTTAAATTCTCCCATAAATGGTCCACTCAGCAAATATGATATTTTAATCTGGATTATCACAAATCAGTGCGAAAGTTTTGACATTTTACTAATTTAAATTCAATTTATATATTCATCAATCCAAGTTTTGTTCATCCTCGCAACGTGACCAACACATTGACATATACGCAGATATATAAATTGGATTCGTGCCAAATCAACTATTTATTTATCCAAATTCAATCTATATAAAATGGTTAAGAGCTTTAATTTGCGAGAAAGTTTATTGCACTAGCTTTATACTTTACCTAGAGCATCATGGTACGAGTAGAGTAAAAACAAAAATCTCTGATGATATCATCGCACCACACAAAAAAGCTTTTCGTATTAGTATTCTACTGTACGTACGAATAAAGTACTGATTGCCCGATTTTACAATGTGATTCGAGTTTTCTATTTATGGTAATTTTCTTGGTACTTAAAACTTTTCTTATTTCTTCATTTTGTCATATGAATGAGATGAAACTATTTATATATAAATATTCTTAAAATAATCTTCTTACGAAGTACAAAAAACTTATTTTCCTTTACTTCTGTGCAAGACAAAAACCAGAAATAAAATCTTTCAATATTTTTTCCACTCAAAAGAGTTTAATTTTATATAATTTTTTGGAGCATCCAACAACAAAAACCCAGTCCTAAACTATAAAATTTATAAATAAATAAAATAATGAAAAATCATTTTTTGTTATCCAGAGTTTTAAAAATAATATCCAAATCCAACAACAATTTTATTTATGTGTGTGGCAGTGAAAAATAAAAAGTATTTGAAAATGTTCTCCCCTTTAAATTTTTTTTTTTTTTTTTTTTTTAGTAAACATGTATGTAAACCAATGTTTTTGGTCCCTGGGAAATGGGATACCAACAATTTATATTTTCCCAGTTTTTAACTCTCCCAAAACAAAACAAACTCACAGGCACACATTGACAAAATTTTTTAGAGAATGTAATTCCCCGTAAACTGATTTCCCCATCTGCAGAGTGTAAAAGCTCCCGTTGTATATAATTTACCAATACCATTATAATAAATGTATTTTCACCACATTTTGTATTGCAAAAAAAAGTTTCCGCGGAAAACCAAATCACATATAGTATTCGGATGGTCCATAAAAAGCTCAAATTGTCGGGAGAGCAAATCTCAATATTCTCCAAATTTTTTGGCGTTTTGTTTACTTTCTTTCGTTTGCGATGGATGAAAATGGATTTTCAATGATTTTCATTCAACAAGTTTCGCTCGGTAATATATAGAGCACCGCAGTGAGTGTAACACATTTTACTTTCTTTTGTTTTATTATTTCGGACGAATGACAACTACAATAATATAAAAATGAGTTTTATGTTATTTTTGCGTATGTGTGTCTGTGTTTTGTGCTTTTTTATCGTACTTCAGATACGAAATGCAACAATAGGCATGAACACAAATTATGAAAACACAGGTTTTCTATATTGATAAGGGATGTATAACATCCTTTTTTGGATACGTATGTGTATAAATTATATTGTTTTATGAATGGGGGGTGGTAGTAATCACTCCATTTAAAATTTATTTTATTTTACTCCCATAACTATTATGTGTGGGATCAAACTATCGCTTTGAAGCAAAAAAGAACTAAAAAGGGAGATTTTTTTTTTTTTTGTTGCTGGTGCTGATATTTTATTTTAGATATCCTTGTTATAATATATGGGTCTGTTATACGTACGAATTTCTTTTGTTTTGATTTTGTGTATTTTATTTAGCTCCCACGGGATTCGTTATGGATTTTCCATTTTCAGCTTTTATTTTTACATATAGTTTTTCAACTTTGAAATATGTTGCGAGGTAAAAAAATATGAAGATATTTTTTCATATCCTTTCCGGTAGCCCAATTTTTTCTAACATACGCTGTATTATCAGGCAGTACATAATTTACCCATATACTCGTAGAATAAGGATTCCTAAAGTTTTCTATGTTTAAATAAGTGGAAAATATCAAAGGAATTTCGCAAAGCATATTTTTGGTAAAAAGGATAAAGGGCTTCTAAGTCCTTTCTTAATCAGGATAACAAAAATTTGTTTGACAGTGTACCGGAACTTAGTAGGGTTTAGCCGCGAGCATACACATCATCGATAATTCCAAAAACACCACTGCTGTCGCACCCAAAAGCTATAAAAGTTCAATATAACTTCTGGGAAGTGTGATGAGTTGTAATTTCGAATTTAAAGTGGTAGTGTTTCGGATATTGAATAGCTCAAAACTAGAGAAAATCGCGCTCAAAAAATATTCGACCCATTTATGAATATCGAAGAGCAAACTATTCGGTGCGATGCAACGGAACAATCTGACTCTGGTCCGTTGAAGAAAATTACTATACATTTTTGTCCGGCCTTAACTCGTGGATTAGGAAAAGAAGCATTTCGGAAAAAATAACGCGGTGACTAATGATACGATCAATCAATCACAAAATGGTGGAGCAGATGTCAAGTAACCAAAAATAAATATTCCTATCTTCACTGGTGAATACAAAGAGTGGCAGATGTTTTTTGACTTGTTCTCATCAACGAAACATGAAAAGGAATATTTAACTTTGGCACGGAAATTCCAATACCTTTAAAACTTTCTACGGGATGACGTGGAGCGATTCTTGCGCAGCACGAACGTAATGGAATGAAATTATAATGAAGCTTTATAGCAAAACTGATCAAGCGGTACAAGTGCCATATCGAAGCATATTTAAAGTAGCCATTAATTAGTATCCCAACCGCAGCTAACATTCGTTCGTTGCTTGATATATCGGATGAAGCACTTCGTGGCCTCAAATGCTTAGGAACGAAAGCTGGACAAGCTAGATACCGAAACTCAAGCTTTGGGGTCGCAACAAAATTCGAAGACAAAAATTTTCTCACACTAACAGAATTTTTTGAATTTTTAAAAAATCTTACAGATGCGTTAGAGTCTTTGAAAGCATATACATACAACGAAGAAATCCTCATCAGCACCACCGATGAAAACCGTTAAAGCTAATCATTTTCTACCACGACTGTTAGCACATCTACACCACCATCGTGTCCGTTGTGCAAAACAGATTATCATAAACTTTTTGATTGCGATAAATTCAAAGCAATGATTGTGGATAACGAGCAGACACCGTCAAAGAACCAAAACGGTACTTTAATTGTCTCAATCACAATCATAGCGTATACATGTGTTTATCCCGAGGCAGTTTTTACCCACACCGATGGTAAAATTGAGGTGCAGCAATGGGAACGAAATCGAATGTAGGTCTTTGTTAGATTCCTCATTACAAGAATCTTTCATCATGAAGGAATGTGCACAGAAATTAGGACTATAAAGAGCAAATGGTCGAATGCTGATGAGGGGTCTTTGCAATACAAAACTTGAACATTCTCACGGAAAAGTGGTACTTTTAGTGCAACCATTCAATAGTCAGTACAGTTTGAAACAGAAGCATACGTCGTGCCGAAAATAGCATCATTAGTTCCGTCTAATGGCTTCGATCCCCTTAACTGCGAGCAACTGAATAGCTTGATACTAGTTGATCCAAAATTTATTAAAAGAGGTTCAGTCGATGTTTTACTTGGCATCGAAATATATTATAGCGTAACGGGAGGTAAGAGACTACAGCTAAATAACTATTTAGTAGCAGAGAAAACATTGTTAGGCTGGGTTTTGGCAGGCAGATTTGTAAAGCAAAAGGTTAATTTTGTTTGAATGTTTCAATATCCTCCTCGAAATCGATGCACCATTACGCGCATTCTGGGAAGTAGAATCAGTTCTGACTATCAAAGTAATATGCTGATGAGCAAAAGTGTGAAGAATTATTGTCCAAGACCACTACAAGAAGTCCAAACGGTTGATTTATAGCAAAGCTGTCATTCTCCGAATCACCAGCTGCAGTTGGATCATCATTACATCTAGCGCATTGTCGACTCAAAGCAATGGATCGTAAATTTGAGCGAGGCAACACATTTAAAGATCTTTATATTGACTTTATGAAGGAATATGAAGGATTGGGTTATTTGGAAAAAGTAGCAAACGACCAATTACCAAATCAGATGTATTATCTACCGCAGCACGCGGTGTTCTTAAAGCTTTAAGCTCAACCTCGAAGTTGCGTGTCGTATTTGACGCATCACTGAAGTCAAAAACTGTAAAATTGTTAAACAACATATTACGAGTGGGTCCGGTAGTACAATCATCACTAATGGATATAATTTTGCGCTTTCGCCAACATCATTTTGTTTTGACCGGTATCATAGAGAAAATGTACTGACAAATGTTGGTCGATACAGAAAGCGCTACGTCACAAAATATAGTTTGAAGAAGCCACAAAGAAAAACCAATACGATACTATCGACTGAATACAGTAAACAGCACCGTATTAGCATCCTTCCTGTCTTAAAGAATTAGCCAAATTCAACCGAGAGTAACATGAAGCAGCAGCATTAGCAATAAACCGAAACATTTCCAAAATTTTCGAATCATGATAAGGAAATTCGACGAATAATAGGCGGAAATCGAGATACAGCAAGCAGCCTAAAAATCGCGGTATATACTGAAGAAACAATGCTGTTGGGCTTAGAGTGGAGTCCTAAAACCGATCGCTTTCATTTTGCCACAAATTTTGAAGAGCGAATGAAAGATACCAAACGATCGATGTTGTCGGAATCGAGCAAAATTTTCGACCCATTGAGATGGTTGGCGCCTACGATCGTACTTGTGAAAATATTATTCTAAAGTACGTGGATTCTAAAGTACGTGTAACATTGAATTGCATGGGTTCTGTGACGCAGGTCATTGGGCATATGAAGCAGCCGTATATTATCGTAGTGGCTCCGGAGACAAAATCGTAACAAGCCTTATAGCAGCAAAAACTAAAGTAACAGCAATTAATCAGATTAGCATAGCACGACTGGAGCTTAATGGTGCATTTTTGCTCACTAACTTAATGTTGGTGGTGCAAATTACTGTGAACCTGAACATCGAGAAAACAGATTCGAAAATCGTGCTTGACTGCGGTTGTCATCCCACACCCGAAAATGGTCGGTCAATGAGTTGATTGAAAATCAATAGTGGTGGATGGTCCTTATTGGTTAGCGAGATCGGGTGATTTTTGGCCGCCTCAACTTATATCATATGAAACCAATTTAGCAAAGTAAAAGATCGTGAGACATTCAGAACACATCATCGAGAAATACTCCAGTTTCTATAAAATGTGCAAAATATTGGCACTTATGTTACGATTTTCTCGAAATTGTCAGGTTCCAAAAGCACAGAAAAGCATCAATACATTACTACCAATGAACATCGATGAAGCAGCTGGGATCATAGTTCGATTTCAGCAATCATTATCGTTTGAAAAAGAGATGGAAAATTTGGAGAAAGGCGTGCCAATCAGCAAATCCAGCAAATTTAAATCATTAAATCCATTTATGGATAAGAAAGAAAATTTACGAGTAAGCGGTAGACTTAAAAATTCAATGATACCCTACCCAACAAAGCATCCAACGAGTTTAGCAAGCAATTTCATAATATCTAAGGCAATTGTACGAGATTATCACATCAAATATTATTGGGTTTTACATGTCAAAGATGTCGTACAGGAAATTATTCACAAATGCCTGCAATGCATAAAACAAAAACCAACCTTAGAGTATCAGTTGAGGGGTGACTTACCAGCAGAAAGAGTCACATACGCAGATTCATTTGTTAATGTTGGAGTCGATTACGCTAGGCCATTTAAAACTACTCCCATAAGACGAAGAGGACAGCAATCTGTCAGAGCATACATATATCAGTCAAAACATTCATATCTATTTTTAAAACAAACCAATTTAATTTGCTAGATTGGCAAGAAATCATATGGCGTTTCAATCCACCAGGCCTTCCTAACATGAATGTGCTATGGAAGGCAGCTGTGAAGTCAGCCAAAACTAATATTAAACGGGTCGTCGGTGATTCCATTTTACCGCTCGAAGAATTTAGTACACTGATGACAGGTACGAAAGAATTCTGAATTCACGCCCGTTATGTGCAGCAGACTGAGCATCTGACGATATTGATGAGAGAATTTTAACACCACAACATTTTATTATTGGGCGAACACTGCATACATTACCAGAAGATAATGACATATCATATCCCATCATAATCGGTTAATAATGGTTCGGTTGAACAAGTACCGTCTCAGGTGGCCATATTCCAGAACTTCTTCTAGAAATCATTTAATAAACCTATTTCCATCCAATATACCAAATCCCACCATATTCGATAACCGAAAAATGGTAAATAAAAAAATTGTCTGTTAAATAGAGCGTCTGTTAAATCGAGGGTTTATTGTACTATTAAAACAACGAATTGCTCCGATTGAGATTCATCAATATAAAATAAACGAAGTTTTTTCGTAATCATTTAAAGACTAAAACGTTTAAAGAAACTTCTTGATGAACGCAAACTTAATTTTATCAGCTAAAGCAAGAACACCAGCGAAACTTACTGAAGAAGTGGAGACTGCACGTCAGGAAGTACTGCAGCTCCGCGACAAAATAATTGTAGAACTCCGCAGAGTTTGCAGCTGTATTTGCAGCTATGTCAGGAGGCGCCTACAATAAAAGAATAGATGTGCCCATGGTGAAGTGAATATTTCGCTCAAGACTTACCTTGAGTAGAGCGACAAGCGTTCTAAAGCCCTAAACTGGAAGGATCCCTGCTCTAGGATTAACGAGAATTGCTGAGAGAATGTAAACAAATTTATTTCAAAATAATTAGGGCGTGTGACTTTACTCCTAGCAGCATATCCGGTGGCTATTGAACCGACCAGGCAAGAACTGTATTAGGTGCAAGATATGTTTATTTTCAATGACGCCAAGTTTAACATGGTGTAACGAATGATTCGTTTCATGCTTTCTTTCGCCTTGTTTCCCAAAAATTTAAAACGGTGGGTAACCCTGCTTTTTAGTATTCGCGGTACATAAATTTGGAATGTGAGCATGTGATATAATGTGACATCTATGTTATTCTTTTCTTTCATATTTTCCTTCGAGTTGTTTTTTTTTGTGTTTTTAAGTTAGACTATTTTTTTTTATTTTAACTCACGGTCATTACTGATCATATCATGTTTCGGAAACCCCACCCCCCAATAGCTCCTGAGTTTTAGCTGTGCAATGACCGTAAAACTGAAACCTCTGGTATGATATTATATTTTTGTTAACATTCCACTCATCAACGAGACAGTTACAAATATCTCCCCAATTTAAATGTTACAAATGGCGGCCAAGTGGAGTGTTACAGATGGCGCCCAACCATACGATATTTATTATTATTATCCATTTCCAATACCCAATCCAACAGTATTTGTTATTCTGGACTATTCCACATGTCCACATGTTATTGCAGTTTCTACCCGCATTTATATCCTAATATCATTAGTTGACCCTATAAACGTCAGTGATGGTATTAACTTTAATTACATGTTTTCAAATTTCATCCTAAATTTTATTTAATTATTATTATTATTATTATTTTTTTCGTTCAACCTCATGTCTGAGCAAATTCGATCTTGAGCACAATAACCATGTTGTCGATATTAGTTGCATATGTACATGTTCTAATCTGTTCCTTCATGATTAATTTATTTGAAACTTTCGCAATGAACTCCAAATTTTAGATGGTTTTCTATTGTTAGTGACAAGTTTAAAATAAAGTTACTTATGTTTGTTTAAAATCCTTATTATGTACTAGGGGCAGACTGACTCTGATAAACCTTATCATCGAATCATCTGTTCGTACGTCTAATACTTCCTGAATCTCCTTCCCTTTCATAATTCCTTTAAAAATTTCCTCTTACAATTAAAAATACAAAAAAATAAAAATAATCACATGCCCGAACTTATTTATTCGCGACTCCGTTACATCTCACCACAATTTTTATATGAAGTATTGTTTAATTCATTAGTTAGAAAAAAAAATACAATTTAAAATATAGGTTGTTTAACCTAAAGTATTGCAATTAATTGATTTAATAATATTAAAATAAATTATTGAGAAAAGAAAATTTAATTAATAATTTTCCGTTTAGTTAGAATCATAATAGCCATTTTTTTTTCATTTTGCCATTGTTAGTAATAAAGTTTTACTCATGAATTATTAGTTTATAGTATATATTTACTTTTGGTTAGCCAGGCACATATGCGGTATATTAAGGTTTTAATATTTTTTTTTTCCTCATTTTGGAAAATACATTAGAAAACAAAAGCTAACCTTTCGTTCCCTAGTCGTGATTTAAGTATTTGTATTTGAAATTGGTACCGAGGTAATAATAATTATGGATTATATATTGCAAAGTCGATATTTGGAATCTGACGAATTCCTTGTTGAATGTGAAATTCGGAATATTAAGGGTCCACTTCATTCACAAATAACTCAACTCGATAATTGTTTTGCAAAGGAACTAGCAGATGTTACGCTAATTCCGAAACGATCACATACAGCGGCCTTGAAGTCTCCTCGTCGAGAACAATGTATTTGTTCTAATAAACTAAAACAATTTCAAAACACGGTGCAAGAGACCCTCACGGAAAATCCGGAGAACTACGATTATGATTCCACGCTTGCTCGGCTTTAGCATACACATTATCGGTTACAACGTATTTCCCAGTCGAAAACAGTACAAGTCGCAGCCGAAAACCTTTTGACATCATGCGGTACCTTAATCGATCTAGTGAAAAAAATGAATACTACTCAATCAAATTTAAGCGGTTCTCTTGATCCACTAGCAGCTATTCTGATTGAAGATATGGAGGATACCAAATCAGAGAGTGAAACAAATTTGAAAAATAAATCTTTAAATCAGTTTATGCCAATGTAGTTTCTACAATTCTATCCTTGGATGCAGCAGGTTCCTCGCGCACTGTATCCGCCGATCAGAACGTGGCCAATTTAAATAGACCTGCTACAAACCCTCATGCATCTACAATGTCGAATCAAGCTATTCTTCCACCTCAACAAGCACAAAATATGTTAAGGTTTGATAATAACGGTAATCCACCTGTACCGGAAACCCAAATTCCACAACCGATCGTACAATATTCACCATATCCAACAGTGAATCTAAATCCAATACCTAATTATCCACCTCAAATTGAAATAAATCCAATTAAGCTACATAATCAATACCAACTAGCACATCCAACCGCGAATCCGACTTGGTACTTACCAAATGCGCCTACTTCGATGTATGGTAGTCGCCCAACTTTCAACGTCAGGTTTGCCCTTCCGCAAATTGTAACGCAACATAACTCAGTTCCCTATATAGCTACGTCTATGCCTTTAAATTTTGGGACTAGTCAAAATACGAGAGGAGCGCAACCCAATGGCACTACCGCTTACGCACCTATGAATAAGTTCAGCCAAACCGCTAATATCACCAAATGGAACATTTCCTATGATGGAACTGACATACCCGTTGAGAATTTTTTTTTTCGAATAGAACTGCTGGCAACCACTCATGGCGTATATCAACAACAATTAGTGCATGATTTGGGATTTTTGTTGAAAGGAGTAGCTCGCGAGCACTATTGGACAATATTAGAGCGAAATGGAGCGTGTAATTGGAATGAACTGAAAGATTCATTTATTCATAGGTTCCAGTACAGGAGAACTGACTACGATATTCGAATCTCAATCGACAATAGAAGACAGAAGTATCAAAAGGAAACCTTCATAAACTTTTACTATGATATAGTTAATTTAGCACTTCCTCTGAAAACCCCTTTATCTGAGGCAGATTTAATAGATGTCCTTCGGAAAAACATGCGCCCTGCACTAAAAGCACAATTAGCTGGAGATCAGTTCGGTTCGGTCGCAGTTCTTATCAATAAATGTGTTGCCATCATTGAAGAGACATGGAGAAGCATTGGTTATACTCCAGAACAAAGCATGAACTTAATCGGTCGACACTTCAATGAAATTTCTATTCCATTTGTCACAACTACTGAACCTGAATATCAGAGTACCGGACAGGGAGCAAATAACGTCCATCCAAATAATATTGAAGCATTTTCTAATAACCCTCATCCCCTTAAGAAATACACAGGCTAAGGGTGCAGTGTCTGTTTGTTGGAACTGTCGTTATATCGGGCATAATTTCATGGACTGTTCCAAACCACCTCAACGATTATTTTGTTACTGATGCGGTACTTCAAACGTATTAAAGCCTAACTGCCAAAACTGTAATCGGAAACCGGAAAACCTGTATATCGATTTTGTCTCGTGAGTTACTCATTTAAAATGAGTGAAGCAAAAAAAATCGAATACGTACACAGTGTATAATACACAATTATGTCTTTGTATTTCTATTTTTCTTTTGTTCGTATTTGTGTCATTTTTATGATGAACAGCACCAAAATAACGCGATCCGGGCGAATCGGTTTAATTTTTATGGTGCTTATTTCCTTTTTTCAGCACATTACGTCTGCTCTCGAGCTGTGGCGTGTCATTATTTAACATGCCAATGTATTTTTTATTTTCTATTATCATAAATTAGTTGTACATCTATTAATAAAATTTTATAAGTAAATTTATTTTAAATTTCATAAATTTTAAAAATAAAATGTTAATTATAAAGAAATCGAAAATACATAAACAAAATTGCAAAAGTATGGCGTTTACAATGGTTAACCCTTTGAGTGCCAAAAAGCGCAATCCTGTTCCTCAATACACTAGCCAAAATCATGTTTGCACTCAAAGAGTTAATATGAATAAACAAAAAAAGAATGACACGTGACTTGCGTATGCAGATAAACAATCATACGCACGAAACCAACACAAACACATATGCTACTTACTACTATATCATTCCGGTTACACTCATTTCGTTTCACACATTTCGGGAAAAAATTGGTATGCTGACACCGGGAATGAGAGCTCCTGGGTCTCATCATTTCCGGCCACACACACACACACCACCGCAACGCAGACCGAATCGGATGGACTCAGCCTCCAACATGGATCCGGAATTGAAGATTCAACAGAAAATCCCATAAACCCATCTACTACAAATGTATTGTCTAATACTAAGCCGTCTAATTACCATATATCTTCATCTGACATAAGCAGAGTTCGTAAATATTTTATAAACAAACGAAAAATTAACCAAACTCTTTCAAATTCTATCTTAGCGACCGGATTGGAAGATGGTGGTACAGAAGATAACCGACCCTTTGTTAACGTAAGTGTGTCAGGCGTACCATTTCTTGGATTATTGGACAGTGGAGCTAACATAAGTGCCTTAGGTAAAAACTCGGAAAAATGTATTAAACAACAAAACTTATTTATGCATCACTCCGTCATACTGTACAAACAGCTAATGGAGCGTCTAAACCGGTTGTAGGATATATCAATTCACTAGTTTCTTACCAGGGAAAATCACGTCAAATGCGGGTTTTTATAATTCCTGGTTTACAGCAAGAATTGTATTTGGGGTGCGATTTCTGGAGGACTTTTGGATTGAGACCCGTAATGGTTGACGAACTTAACAATCTTTCCGCTCCAAGTACAACCAACGTTGATCCAAAGAAACATTCACTTAGTGAGATTCAGGAACGACACCTCGCAGCTGTTGTCAAGCAATTCCCCAGCTTCGAAAAATTAGGTCTCGGTCGAACTTCGCTAGTAACCCATCATATTGACGTAGGAGAGGCTCCGCCCGTGAAACAGCGGTATTATTCAGTATCCCCCGCAGTCCAACAAGAAATTTATTTAGAATTAGATAGAATGATACAGCTCGGGGTGATTGAGGAAAGCCGAAGCCCGTGGTGTTCGCCTATGGCTAGGGTAAAGAAAGCAAACGGCAAAACGAGGTTGTGCTTGGATGCCAGGAAATTAAATGAAGTCACTCTAAAAGATGCCTACCTTCTTCCGCTGATTGAAGGTTTGCTAAGTCGGTTGGATCGAGCCCAGTTTATGTCAAGTATAGACCTCAAAGACGCGTTCTGGCAAATACCATTGCATCCGGAGAGTCGAGAGAACACAGCGTTTACAGTGCCAGGGCGTCCCTTATACCATTTTACGGTTATGCCGTTTGGACTCTGTAATGCGCCCCAAACCTTATGTAGATTGCTGAACATGGTGATTCCCAGCCACTTATATGATCGAGTATTCGTCTATCTTGATGATTTACCCATAACGACATCCACCTTCGATGAGCATCTGTCTTTGTTGGCCGAGGTGGCAGCTCGATTAACAAAGGCAGGACTCACCATCAATGTGGAAAAAAGTCACTTTCTGATGAAAGAGATTGCATTTCTCGGTTATGTGGTGAGTGGGGGTATCTTGCGTCCAAATCCGGATAAGGTTCGGGCCATTGCAGTGTTTCCGGTTCCCAGAACCGTAAGACAGGTACGAAGGTTTCTCGGCATATCTGGGTGGTATCGCCGTTTTATTGATAAGTATTCTACTCTTTCCGCGCCTCTTACTAACTTGCTGAAAAAAGATCGACGATTTGATTGGTCCGAAGAAGCCCAGAACTCCTTTGACGCACTGAGGTTCACTCTTATCACAGCGCCAGTACTCACGAACCCCGACTTTAATAAAAGGTTATATATCCAATGCGATGCTAGTTCCACTGGTATCGGAGCGGTATTGTTACAAAAGTCGGTTGCAGGACATGACACCCCGATTGCTTTTATGTCACAAAAGTTGAATGCAGCTCAAAGAAAATATAGTGTGACCGAGCTGGAATGTCTTGCGGTAGTACTAGCCATTGGAAAATTTCGGGCGTTCGTAGAAGGACTACCGTTTACTGTGATTACGGACCACGCGAGCCTCACCTGGCTAATGTCCCAAAAGGGCTTGTCAGGTCGATTGGCTCGGTGGAGTCTAAAACTTCAGGGGTTTAACTTTCAAATAGAATATCGCAAAGGATCCCAAAACAGTGTGCCTGACGCTCTGTCTCGCGCATTTATGGACGAACTTCTCGGGCTTCGTAATACATCCAAACACTCTGTTTTAGACGCTGATCCAATCAATCTCGATCTTGATTCTCCCGCGTTTCATGGTGCTGATTATTGCGAATTAGCTAAAAGAGTTAAAAACAATTTTTTTTGATAACAATGACAAATTATGAAAATGTTTATATTTATTGTTTTGCCAGAAATCCCGTTGTATTATTTTTCAATTCGTCTATATTTTATTTTTTATTTTAAAGTTTTTTCGGCTATTTATATAATGCGCCAAATCGATATGTTCTTGTGTTATACTGTGGTATAAAGGTTTGAAGAACAACTTTCGAACATCAGTACGAAACGAAACCAAACTGTCAAAAAAGAATTTGAGGAGGTTCTCAATTTCTATTTATATTTTTTAAAGGGTTGTGTGTATTTTTACACAACGACCCTGGGGGTTAAAAACTGGGGAGCGCGAGTAAAATTTTACTTTGGGTGGTAGATATGTTATGTTCTTATGAGGAGCTGACTCTTTGGTTTTGCTGACTTTAAGTGAACAGTCGCAAACATTGATTACTTTGATTTAAAAATATTGTGACATATGTATGTTAAAAAAGAATTATTTAAAAATTAAAATAAATTTTTTAAAACTAACCAATAGTTTTTTATTCCTAAACAACAATCTCTTAAAATTTAAGAAAACTATTTGACATAAGTAAGAAAAGTATTTTTGAAAATAAAAACAATTTTTTTATTTTTATAAACAAATTTGGTAAAAACATTTATTTTAAAAATAAAAAGATTATCCTTTTGATTTTAAAAACGAGACTTTTCGCCTAAAAAATATATGTATATTTTTTAGATTTTATATGTATATTTTTTATTTTTACTGGTTTTTTTTCTCAGTGTACCATTAACATTTCGGTCTTTTCAAAGGGTTTACGTAGATTTTATGGGGCCTAATCCGCGAACTCAATCTGGTAATACTTGCATTTTAATTGTCGTAGACCACTTTTCTAAATTCGTTCTGACTCGTGCAATAAGACAGGCCACTGCCCAAGAAGTGGTTAAATTTGTAGAAAAAAGTATATTTTTAATATTTGGAGTACCCGAAGTGATTGTCACGGACAATGGTAAGCAATTTGAATCAAAACTCTTTGACCAGCTGCTTCAAAAATATGGCGTGCAACATATGTATATACCACAAAATATTCACCCCAAGGTAATGCTTCGGAACGGGTGAACCGTACTCTCCTGGCTTCCATTCGGAGTTACATTAAAGAGGATCAACGTACTTGGGATCATCATCTAGACGAGATAACACATGCTCTTCGCAATGAGACTCATGATTCCACCAAGTATCCGCCGTACTTCCTAGTATTTGGTCATCATCCTATAATGCAAGGTTCAGCATACCGCTTACTGAAAGATGACTACAATGTAAGTGGCAATTACCTTTCGATAGACAATAAACCGGAAGATTTGTATAAACTCTCAACAAAAATTCAAGATCATCTACGTGATGCACAAACAAAAGCGCACTCCCCATATAACCTACGAAGTAGACTTCTAAAATATAAAATAGGCCACACCGTTTTTGTGAAAAACTTTACGCAGAGCCAGGCTGTGTCACATTATTCCGCTAAACTCGCGTCTAAATATGTAAAGGCTAAAATAGTGCAGCAAATAGGAAACGTGTCTTGTGAAGTATGTGATCAGCATGGGAAGTCCCTGGGAATCTATCATTTCAAAGATGTTAAAATTTAAATTTTAACTTACTTACATACGATTTCTTACCTACGTTTTATATATTTTCTCTTCCTAATTATTAACATCTACTGAAGTTATAGAAAGCTCGGCAATGAGACTATAGCTCAGGGGTAGGTACGTCCCCACGATTGTAACGAATGATTCGTTTCATGCTTTCTTTCGCCTTGTTTCCCAAAAATTTAAAACGGTGGGTAACCCTGCTTTTTAGTATTCGCGGTACATAAATTTGGAATGTGAGCATGTGATATAATGTGACATCCATGTTATTCTTTTCTTTCATATTTTCCTTCGAGTGGTTTTTTTTTGTGTTTTTAAGTTAGACTATTTTTTTTTATTTTAACTCACGGTCATTACTGATCATATCATGTTTCGGAAACCCACCCCCAATAGCTCCTGAGTTTTAGCTGTGCAATGACCGTAAAACTGAAACCTCTGGTATGATATTATATTTTTGTTAACATTCCACTCATCAACGAGACAGTTACAAATATCTCCCCAATTTAAATGTTACAAATGGCGGCCAAGTTTAGTGTTACAATGGAAGAGGAACTAATATATAGTAACTGTCGGGCGTACACGCATTGGTGTAGGAATGGAATGTTCTAAATGATCAAGTACTCCTGGCTGAGCCTACCTGAGTGATACTACTTATAATACTTTTAGGATATGAAGATGATCTGGTGCTTGTACTTAGCTCAAAACGCATGGCTCCGCAATCATAACATGAAGCTGGCCCTAGAGCAAAATAAAGTAGTAATAATTGCGGGAATGCGAGTTATCACCAAGTGCGTCATACGCAACAACAACAGCTCCACCGCTCGGGAATAGCAATTTGTATTATATGGTTGAAAACATGGCGACGACAATATTTTCCTAACACAATTTTGTTAAATGATTGTGGTGCAGCAGAATACACAATCCTACACCGATGGAGCGAAGTGAAATGAACACCGAAGTGTTACGGTCCCATAGCTAAGTTTGTAGAACATTATACCAAAAATGGTGGCTGACCTAGTAAAACAAAGGAAATAAAATGGTGGTACCTAGTCTTAATCATAAAAGGAAGGAAGTATCAAGCGATACTTGACCGGTATAAGTGACATCCCGGCAGCTGAAGTAATGCACGACGCGTGATTCTGGCTGCACTAGAAGGAAATAGGAGGTAGGATTTTACCGATGAGGGGGAAACTGCCATCTCAAAGGCGTCGATGTGCAGCAGGAGCTAAGACAAGTTCGAGATAGGTCTGTTTGTCATTGGACAGTACGAAGTCGCTTGAAGGAAGCCAACCTCACCTCAAGACGGCCTGCTACAGGCCTAAAATTGACAGCACGCCACCGGTGGCAAAGAGCGACAAAAGTGGCTCGCGCAAGCACATCAATTATAGCAATGGAGAAAAAAGCCAGCAAGGTTGATGTTATTAAAACGTAAGATTACGAATAATTATATTGGGGAGTCCGTTAAATCGGAATGTTATTAAATTGAACCGATTCGATCGAATTTAATCTGGGACGGAGCTCAGGAATTTCTTAGCCGATTATGAGTGGATTTCATGTGCTGGATGGAAATGGGATTGTTAAACGATTTTTTGAAGAAATTTTGGAATATGGCCACCTGGGACGGAACTTTGATTAATTCTTAACCGATTATGATTGGATTCCGTATGTTGAATGGAAAAGGAACTCTTAAATGATTTGTTTAGAAATTCTGGAATATCACAACGAAACTCGGTAATTTAGATTACTAGCACCAGTCATCAACACTAACACTAAAAATACTCTACCATCGAATAAATCTGTAGCTGCGAAATGCATAAAAATGAACGCAGTGACAGTGAGTTTCTTTTGAGTCACTTCCAGTGTGGTTACGTCGAAACAGATCGGATCTATCAGATATTCACTCTAACAATTATATAGTGGAGAAATTAATAATATGAAGAGTACATCTCTCTTCACAGCCTATTTGTTGTCCTTAAACAGGCTAGGAGAGCATACGCAGAGGAATAATTCGTGAGACCTTCAGTTTTATTTAGGTATCCTACCAAACCTGATATCCACGTGCAAATTAATAACGAGCTTTTCAAATTACACAGTGAAAAACGAAGTAAAACTCTCGAAAGCTTTTGAAATAACATTAGGAGTACGGCAAGATGACCCTATCGCAAAAATACGTTTTTACTTATGCGTCGTTCAGGTTCAGCTAAACGAAAATACCCTATAATTAGGTCAACATTTCATTAAATTGCCGTTCAGCATATAAGAGATATGCTGTGACAACAGATTACGAATGAACCATGAGATTCAAAATTATATCGAAAAAATAATATAATGCAGAATTCATAAATCCATTTAATCTGTGACGGCTAAATTATGTTATACGAAGACAAGGTAGGATCACTAAGCAAACCCAC
Organism: Nephrotoma appendiculata; assembly: GCA_947310385.1. NCBI lineage: Eukaryota > Metazoa > Arthropoda > Insecta > Diptera > Tipulidae > Nephrotoma > Nephrotoma appendiculata. The sequence goes on from OX371223.1 coordinate 107,391,203, forward strand.
CAGCAAAAAAAAATAATTTGGGCGAATATGTTGCGCGGAGGGGCGACTTAATTTCTTGTTTACACTCGATTTCACTCCCCATATAATTTGTGTACCGCTGGCTAAATATATATATTTGCCTTTATTATTTACAACTGAGACTGTGCTCATCTATAGCAATTTATCTTTTGTATGGATTTTCGTATTCCTGGAGCCTTATTTCGTGATTGGCGGCATGCTTTTTTATTTTATCTTTGTTGTATTCCATCTGTAAGCCTTCATAAAGGTCTTAATTTCGTGTGTTCTACAGATAATTTACAATGCTACGAAGAACCTTACCTTAAGACTTTTGATATGTCAAGTTAACATGCGTGGATTTCGTCTCATTAAGCTTAATTTTCCACAGCTTAGTCCCGTTACAAACCGCATTGGTAATCTTCTGGAGTTTTCTCATTCGCAGTGACATGACTTCTAAATACCATGATTGCTGGGTCATCTGAAAATGTGGATATGGTTCTTTCATTTGTTGTTGGAATATCTCTTGTTCATAATAAATACACGATTGATCCCAAGACACTCCCCTGCTTGACACCGGCAGAGATTTTCTTTAGTTTCGAGTATTCATCTTCATATTTCACACGAAAATATCTATTGGATAAATAAGATCTTTGTATGGCATAGAATTACCTCGGCAGATCTCTATGCAGCTTGAATTCCAGTCCACTAGTCCAGACTTTATCAATTGCTCCAAGAAATATGCTGGAGCATCTGTGCACCTGTTCAATTATGGAATGCTTTTCTCTGAATCCAAATTGATGTGGAGGAATTAGTTGTCGGTCCTCAATTATTGGTTTAAGTAATTTTAGTAATACTTTTTTAAAAAGTTTTGACACAATTGGCAGCAATGAAATTGGACTGTATGATATTTTGTCGTTAGATGGTTTTGCTATCATGATTACTTCAGTTATACTTTCCATTGCCACAGAACATATTTTAACGGAACGCTTGGACTGATTATGTGTGGCAAGTAATTAAGTCATACCCTGGGTCTTTTATAACATTCATGTTGCTTTGTACTTCTTCTTTTAATTTTTTGTGAGTTACTGGGCGTATATCAAAATCATATAGCTTGTGGGTTGACATTATATTTTAATTGGATGTTTGTCCTGGTGGTGCTTGGAAGGTATCCTCGAGATACTCCGCAAACACATTTTTGTTGTGTATTGGAAGATGAATTAGAACAACTAAATTGTTTCATTAAGTTGTTCTAATTCATCTTCCAATTGGTGAGAATTTCTTATCGGTACTTGAAGATTGATTTTTTCCTCCATCACTTCACGAAAGAGAACCCAGTTAGTTTTTGAATTTAATCTGGGTGGACTCTCCCTTTGACTTACCATTTCACTGACTGTCATGATAACCGGGGAATGATCCGATACTAGTGAATTACTGTCTTCAATGTGAATGTAGTTGTGGGATATACCTATTGCTACATAAAAGTCTATTAGGTCAGGTATTTTCGTTCCGTCACTATGAGCCAGTATGTTGGGGAACCACCAGAGTATAATTCACATTTTGATGTATGCCCTGCTTGAAGCAATTCCTTACCTTTTGACGTCTTAAGTCTAGATCCCCATTTTAAATAGTTTAAGATAGTCCTCCTTTTGCAAGTTATGCCGAAAAGGCAATATATTGTGGAAACAGTAAGCTGTCTGTGTTTAATATAGATCCTTACAGTAGTGACTTGCATTGTTTCTTCTTCAATATTTGATCTAAATGGTGTTTTATGTTTTCTTTTATTAGCAATGCCGAACCACCTCTTGCGCTTTCCCCTGGATGAATAGAGTGATATATAAGTTATAACCCCGTTTTTTTAACAAACAAAGATTTAACTAAATGGCTTTTAGATATTAAGAAAATGTCGATTTTTCTGAATTTAAAAATAAGGGTAGATTTTCTTACGGTTGCACTAAACTTTGGTGTAAAGTTCTTGGTAGATTTAATACCTATTGGTTGATTGGTTTTGGGTAGAACAACTTTTGAATCTGGACTAGATTGTCCCCTACCTTTTAATTGCTCAGCCTCAGGTGACAATCCAGCTTTTCTTTTCTTACTCTTCCTGGAGTATTTTTTCTTCTTTAGCATCCAGTCCGTCTCGTCTCACTTTGTAATTTATCTTCATCAGTGAAATAGATGAATTTGTCTGGTTTAATACTTTCTATAACGCAATCTTCTTTTGAATCCCGATTTATTTTTACGTTTTCATTTTCTCTCTTTAGATACTCAATTTCTTCACTTAGATTCACATATATAATTGCTCCTTACGCTCTAGTCTCGCCAAGAGATTTATATTCTCCTTTTCTAGTAAAACTTCCGGCGGAATCACTTATTTCGTGTAATGTTTGTCCAGTACATTTAGTTATAATGTTAGAAAAATAATCAGCTTGGCCAGCTGCCTTCTATTTTCCTTTATCGGTGATCTTTGTAAATTTGGCCTTCTCTGGAACGAATTTGATGTTTGTAACGGAATTCTATTTAATTCCGTTATTAACCTATCCCAAATATAAAATTATTTTCTTATCGGCATGACTTTGGAGATAACATCTCCAACTATATCTAATTCATGTATTAGTCATGCTACCTCTTCGCATTTTCTTTTACATTTATTTACCACAAGGCCATTTCAATAATTCATGATAGAATTTTTGATAATAAAATTTTGTTAGTAAAAGTTTACGAATGTCAACCTATGTAGAAATTAAAACCATTTGTATTTGTTGTTGTACAAACTTCCGCAAGTAATAAATACAAGTCGGAAATCTACAACAAGCGGTTTCTATAATTTTTTTTCTGGTGTGTCATCAAAAATATGTAAGTTGATTGAGAGAGCACTTTTAATCACTGTGTGAAAAATGCTAATCCCCCTCTCAACAAAAAATTAAATTTTTCGAGGAAGATAACCGCGTGTTTTGGGAAGGCAGTCAGTTTTTGAATAGACCAACGGGTGGTCGATTTAGTTTTCTTCAGTGGGTTTTTTAGCGCGGTGGCGAGCATTAGCTTGTTTTAGTGGTGACAAGTTTTTAAAGTTTTTTTAGTGTAATTTGCCTAGTTAACCCTTTGAGTCCTGATTTAAAACTGGGCCAAATAGATTTTTCTTGTGAAATGATTTATGTTGCTTGGGTACCATATTAGGTAAAATAAGAAAAAAAAATTAAAAAAATAAGTCGAGGTAGGTTTTACCTAATGTACACGCACATGTACAAATTGAGCCAAGAGTAAATATTTTTGTATTAAGGAAAAAGTTTATATACTTATTATTATTGCAAATTCAAACTTAAAAATGTGTATTTAAAATGCAAAAATAATTAAAAACACATACTCGTAAATTGCTTCTAGCAAAACTAACAAATAATATAAAAAATAATATCAATAAAGTAACATCCAATAAACAAAAATTCAAATATTTGAGTCTCACAGTTTTCAAAAAATTTAGTTCATTTATTATGGAATTTTAGTAAAGAAAGATGTATAGAACATTTTCCACAGTAAACATACGTGCGAAACGCGCAGCTTTCGATTTTGCATCTAGTTATCTCTTTATTTCCACTAAATTCACGAAAATGATTAATAATCATACCGAATATCCGAGGTTGAACGAATTTCGTCCTGAATTCTGCTTGAATGAGATGGAAATCCGGTATTGGTAATATCCGGTGGACGATGCCCTCGTTTTCGTGGATCGGTTAAAGAATTCATCAGCAAGAGTGTCATATGTAATTGGAATTCCAACAAATCTAGTATGTCTTTAGCTGGTATGTTTTGTTTTTGCATATACGTAGTTTATACACAATCTAACTTGCGCAGATTCGCAGAATCTAAAAATGCGCCATTACTTGCAACGGCCATTTTTTGGATCTGATAAACGTCCCATTATATTGGATTAGTTGCTCTAAAAAATCTCCTCCCATACCGCTGTTATATAAATGTACAATTTCCGGTTGTGAAACGTCAACATATCGCTTTAGGGATGCGCTCCATCTTTTTTATTGTGTTTATATCACCCTTTCCCCCTAGATAAATAGGTTTTTTATCAAGTCATTTGACCACAATAATTTTATCATAATTGCTGACTCATTGGTCTAAATAACCGCATTTCTCTTTTTTAAATTGGCGGTCTTCCGAAAAATCTGCCTTGTAAAATCGGTTAATTCGAGCGGTCCCAATTGCAATTCCCGGCACTTCAATTCTTCGAATTAAATGGAGGATGATTGTTGCACCAAACCCCCCAATTTGTTCAGTTCTTGTTCTTAAAGTTCAGTTACAGTTTCTTCGTTTGATACTCCCGCAATTACAGTTGCAGTCCATTGTTTTCGGATCGGTGTTTGCGTTTTCGTCATCTTTACCAACCGCCTTTTCTATTTCGATACTTGTCGGACGTCTTTTATTGGTACTTGTATTGCTACAAAGTCTCAAAGTACATGATGTTATACAATGTACATGAGGATGTACATGACCGTTGGTTATATTTGTACATCTACATGTACATCATATAAAATTCACAAAAACCATATTTGAATATGACTTAAACGACAATTTGATTTTAGAATATACATTGTTGGATATTTAAATGTATAGAAAACATTATTTGGCTTACCAGGATTTTTTTATTTGCACTAAAGTTGCGCTAAAAAAATAAAGGATTTCCACTACTAAAAATACATGATTGTACCTTGATGTTTTATTGAATACTGATTGATTTTGTTGTAATAGAATGATGAAAGAGAGATGAAAAACTGAAACAAACATGCAATAGAGGAGAAAATATGATTTTCGTGAATAATACATCTCTTTGAAAAGTTTGTACATACTCATGTACAACAGGTCTAAAAGGGTTAATACTTAAATTAGAGTTAGTGTTTTTTTTGTGTTTTTGTGTATAAGAATCAATTGGTTTAAATAAAGTTGAAATTGTGCAAAGACAAAACTTGTGGGTTCAGTGTTATTTTTTTTGTGTTGCTGTGTATCACAGTGTGCGGCCGGGAGAATTTTTTTTTTCTTTAAAGGTGAGTATATAAATATATGTAAGTATACTAGGATAGAGTGTAAATTTGGTCTACTAACAACTCACCAAAACCAGTGACAGATTGTTCCTCTAACGGTCTTTTTAAGACAGGAACTGATACGGCCTAGGCTGTTCCTTTCCTTTCTGTTGGAGCCGATCTGTCACGCCTATATTACTAACAAAACTAAAGTGGCCGAGTTATTTACTATGACGAAGGCCAGGTAGAAGATGACTCACTAAGAGTCATAAAATATACACGCCCATAGTCGGCTCATCAGCGCGATGGGTTGACAATCTTTGTTTTTTTTGTTCTATTCCACCCCACTTCTGGGTCCGGGACCAGCCCTAATCCTACTGTTTAGCTTTATTCTTTCTCTTGCTCCCCCCGAAATTGATAAGCTGTTCGCGGTTAATCAGACTGCTATCTGGGCATCCTCATCCCCACGCCGTTCCCTCTACACCGACTGAGCTGCGGGAACAAATGCCGCGAGGGATGCCATACAGATAGTGGTAATTCTATGAAATGGGTTTACCTCTACCGCATGTAGAGGCTAACATGTTTCATGTTCTCTGATAATGCAATAGATGGCCCTCGCCAGAATCCATTGGGCTAGTCTCCACAGAGAGTGGATTTACCAATGTTGATATTGGTGTACCACTTGGGGTAATATTTCATTTTGTTAGTACCATTGCATAGTTTTGATTTACTAATACTTCGCGGAGGTTATCAATCTCATACTCGCTGGCAATATATTAAAACTAATTCTTAAGGAGTTAACTCAAAAAATATTTTAAATATACTTTGCAACAAAATTAGTTCATTAATCTTACCAAAATTCTAGCGGATGTTTAGTTTTGATAAAATCGTGTTTCTCAATATTCTGGCATTTATACTCGTACATCCCGCATAAGCGCATAAACTTTGTAGAAAAAATCTTTTATTTCATCAAATATCTTGATCACTACAGCATAGGCGGAAACCTGAAAATTAATTTCCTCAAAATACGATGAACTTGGCTGGCATCTATCCAAAATTTAAACATATTCTATGGATCAGTTAAATACTCTAATTTACGAGTGCCGTTGTACTAGCATTGAAATTAAATTTACAATACTAAGTTAGATTTCCCAGGTAGCTCTTTGTCTCCAATTTATTGCTAGTTTCAGATAATTCATTCGAATATTTTTTTATTCATCACACCAATTTCCTCGTATAAAAGTTATATGAGAAACATTACGTGTATACCAAATGCGCCTTATCAAGATTGAAAATAGGAAAATAAAATAGAAACTGAAGGAGTCAATAAATTTTAAACAATATGCACCTGAAAGATACTCGTATAACGTAATGCCTTAATAAACGGTTTCATTCATTTAATGCTGTGAGTTATTTACTAAATACATCATTGAGGGAGCTACTGTAACGGTTTCCGTACTGTGTGCAATTTCCTTAATATGCTTTTTCGAAAGTGGAAAATTGAATTTTTAATGCTTGTGCATGAGTGTCGCTTTGTGTAGGAAAATCTATATATTATTCATTAGAGACGTATGTATGTATCGTGTAGTTTGGAACCAGATCAAAAATATAATATCGTTATTTGGTCCACGAGTGTATGTTAAAATTGAAAATTCAAATTCATAACGAAAATAAAATGAAAACTTATTCAAAATTGGACCATATGGGATTGTAATACACAAAATAGTATTTTTCTTATTCTCCATGCTTCTGCATTACTATTGTACAATAGTTCTGGATGGGTATACGATTTCGCTCTGTATTCATATTTTCAAATATACAGTTGCAGAGATATGGAGCAAAGCACACAACAAATACAGAGTCAAGTCAAATGGGAAACTTTAAACAACAATATTGACACAGAAATTGATTCAGGTTAAATATATTTCAATATTAAAATATAAAAGTTAATAAGAAACAAATGACACCATGGTGAGTTTTCTTTAGTCTCATTTTGTTATAAAATAATTTTCCCATCTTGACGATGGCAGACGCTTTATGTATATTAGTCTGTATAGTGGGAGTTGATGACGATGATTTATTGATAGGTTATCGTAAACTTTTGATTATTAAATATTTTATCGTTGTGTGGCATCAGAAATAGGATAGATTCAGTTTAAATGATTTTTTTTTATTGTTGCCAGAAGCATTAAATGCAATCATCAACGACACTAGGGAATATTATAAATTGCTACCAAATTTTTATATTTTTATAATATTTTGGTAAGATGCGATTATAAAATTTGGAATAGCAACACAAAATGAAGTAATTGTTAATAAATTTATCCTATCAACTGCTATGGGGTGTATGAATAAAAACGGGACAATGTAGGACGAAAGCTGGTCGAGATGTTAGGAGAGTGGATTATTTTTTATCTGTTTAGCGGAAATGGCTACCAGACCAAAATTCGGAATCTCTACAGTCCGAATAATATTTGAGTTTTTTTTATGTATATTGGTACCGTAACGAAAGAAAGTGGATATTCTTCGTTATTTATGATGTTTAACAAGTAAAGAAGACCAAAGTTGGCTAAAGGAGTAGATTAATACATGACCGATGACTGCTAAAATATTTTTATTTTATTTTTTTGAACTCCAATCAAACACTTCTTCTATATTTTTTGATATCTATCAGTTTTCTTTATATAAAATTCGTTAGAATTTTTCTGCAACAAGTTAACTTTATATGCATTAAAAATCGTTTAAGAGCTGGCGTGTGTTGCAAAGGTTTTCCAATGTTCATGAAAATCGATCAGAACAAGGTCTAAGCGGGTTTCGGGATTGCTGCTATGAATTTGAGATGAGAGCTAGCAACTTAATAGGCAACCGCCTATTGGCGCCTCCTTGGGAGTCGCCCCTTGTTTCTGGACGGTTAACATCCCAAAATAACACTTTTTGATATAATGCTTAAATTTTTATAACAAATTCATGATCGGTGATCCCGAATACACCTTAGATCGATTTTCGTGAACGCCGCCAACTTGAACTTTCACATTCACCTCAAATTCGTGATATTACTGGGCCAGAAGTGAATTAGAAAAAGCCATCGCTTTCTCTTAACATCCACATAAAGTGTTCACTCCAAACGCACAAAATAACGATTGCGTACTACCAAAGTTTACGAGGGACGAGTCGAACCCAAAATCAGTAAAATTTAAATGAAAATGCGTCAAAACGGTTATCAAAACTAGCATAAATCCAATAGAAAGCGCAATTAAATGATGAAATTATCATGATTCCGAAGCCAGCCAGGCAAAGACGAAACCCAAGTCTCGTCGTTCAGGCCAATAAGTCTAATTCCGATAATTTCCAAGCTTTTTGAAAAAAATGCTACTACAAGAACTACTACCTATATTATCTGAAGGTCGCATTATACCAGATTACCAATTTGGATTTAAAGAGCTTCACGGCACCATAAAACAAGTGCATTTAAAATTCTAAATATAGTTAAGCTATCCTTACACTTTGACATCGAAGCCAGGTGGAAGCGGAACCGCTAAAGGAAAAAAGGGGGAATTGAGAGAGATCCCTCAGTCAAAGCGTCGATACAGGGAGAGACGGTCGGCGTATAGAGTTTTAGAAAAACTGGCTGCGACCCCTGAGGGGCAGCTTACAATAGAACAACGAGGATCTGTGGCATGGGCTAAAAAAATAGTGGGCCGTGACAGCTCGGAAAGGGCCCTTGTGTCTAAAAGACAGAGGTCCCAGGAAGAGCTGGAAACGGGCGAGAGTAAGCGAGCCAAGGTCCAGGTAGAAAAGACGTCGGGTGCTCCTAGGGATCAAAAACTGAAACTATTCAGTGAGTTCATAAAGGAGCACGTGTTGGTGCTAGCCGTCATTGACAGAAGTCAGGAAGATGGGAGCATCACGTCAGAGAAATGGAGAGTAGTGTTTAACGCACTAAACTCCATTTTTCTGCGGATCCTGAGAGAAAATCCGGGATCCCCCCCGTCCTGCAGAGATGCGGGATGGTACCAGGGGCGCGTGAAGTTAACTGCGTGCTCAGATCAGAGATCGGTCGACCTGTACAAAAGGGCAATGGCCGAAGTAGGCGAGGTGTGGCCGGGCGCGAGGCTTGAGGTAGTCTGCAGGGAGGAAATCCCGAGCAGGCCGAGGGCACGTGTTTGGCTGCCAACCGAGCCAGATAAAATAGAAGAGATCCTCGAGATCATTCAGGCCAGTAATCTCGATCTTCCAACGGAAGACTGGAGGATTATAAAGCGAGAGGAAGCTAAGGGAGGCTTTAGATTGGCAATCATGCTGATCAATAAAGAATCCCTGGCTTCCCTTGCAAAATCAAAGGGAGTGATCAACTTCGGTTTCGGGTCGATCACTCTCAAAGTATATAAAAAGGACGAGACCGACGCAACTGCGAAAGATCAGCCTGGGGGTGACGGCGAACGGACCCAGCAGGAGACGGTCAAGCGGGCTGAGGACGGCCAAGAAAGTAATGCTTCGGCTCTGGGGAGCATAGTTAGGGGAGGTAGCTTCCTCTCTCTGGAGACTGATGGGGACATCCTGTCAGGCTCTCGACGAGAGGAAGACAGCGTCCAGAACAAAGAGGAAGATGGCACTATCCTGATGCAGGGAGTGCAGGAAGAGGTGAGTAAGGTTCGACTACAATGGTTAGCATTGTACAAATAAACCTACATCACACGAAGGCTGCCTCGGCAGCTCTCGTTCTCAGACTGACTAAGTCTGATGAGGATTTAGTGTTAATCCAAGAACCTTGGATTAACAATAACAGGATCTGTGGCCTCAGAATGAAAGGGTATAAATTATTATACTCAAGCAACTCTGAGAAGATCAGATCGTGTATTTTAGCGAAAAATAATTTGAATATTTTTCTTCTTCCACAATTTAGTAGCGGAGACGTTACAGCGGTGAGCGCTGAGGTTGGCTGTGAGAAGCTATGGCTAGCCTCGGATAGTACTCGGATGTGATGTAAATGCGCATCACACAATCTGGGGAAGCACAGACATCAACGAGGGGGGTGAGTTACTTTTTGATTATTTATTAAATACCAACCTTTTAGTTTGCAATATTGGACGAGAACCAACATTTATTGTTAAAAATCGACAGGAGGTTTTAGATGTCACCTTTGTGTCAGAAGCGATCTTTCATATGATCAGAGGGTGGAGAGTGGCGAAAGAGCACTCATTCTCTGATCATCGATATGTAATTTATAACCTCGACATTAAACCTGTTACCCGGAAATCCTTCAGGAATCCCAGAAGGACAAACTGGAACAAATATGGAGAGGTGTTGAAGGAACTGCTGCCGCTGGAGGTTCCTGGACTTCCGGCGACAGTAGAGGAATTAGATGGCATGGTTGATATTGTCACAAAGGCATGCAATCTTTCATTTAATGCTGCGTGCCCCCTAATAAAGCCTAGGGGTAGGCAGAAACCGATATGGTGGACCAAAGAGATGGGAACATATCGGAGTGTGTGTAGGAGAGCTTTTAATAAAGCTAAGAATACAAGGGAGGTTCGGGATTGGGACTCCTATAAGGAGCACCTCAGAAAGTACAAAAATGAGTTGAGGAAGGCACAAAGGGGGTCTTGGAGACTCTTCTGTTGTAGAATGGAAGAGGTCTCTGAGACTTCTCGCCTTAGGAAAATTCTAGCTACTAACCCAACCAGTCCTAGTTATTTAATTAGACCAGACGGGTCATGGACAACTTCAAGTGCGGAATCATTGGAGCTCCTTATCGAGACCCATTTTCCGGGAAGCTTTGAAGACTCGACAGAGCCTGGAGTTAATCGAGTAACACTTTCAAGCCGTATACATACGTCGGATGAAAATCCGGGATTTTTACATCCGAGATTTTTTTTTCAATATTTTTCAACTTTTTTGTATAAAAAGAGGCGTGTCTGTTGTATAATTTACGTGATGTAATTGGTTAAAACGATGGGATAGAAAAATCCCGGATTTTTAACCAACGTATGTATACGGCTTCAATAGAGATGGAGGGCATCGCGGATAAGGAGCGAATCCGTTGGGCGCTGAACGGGTTTAAACCTTATAAATCGGCGGGCCCGGATCGGATTATACCAGCAGAGATCCAGAGAAACTCAGCAGTCATCCTCCCCTGGCTGGAAGGTATCTTCATGGGATGTCTGAAACTGTTATATATTCTTAAAAAATGGACGGAGGTCAGAGTGGTCTTTATCCCGAAATCGGGAAAAAGCTCGCATGCCTATCCAAAGGATCTGAGACCTATTACTCTATCATCCTTTCTGTTGAAAACCTTGGAAAGGTTGGTAGATATAGGTATTCGATCAAAAATTGAGCCCAGGAGTTGGGCAATGTCGCAGCATGCGTACTGTAAGGGAAAGTCGGTGGACACAGCTCTGCACGATCTAGTACGCATGATTGAGAAGCCAATTTACTCACAAGAGTTTTGTATGGTATAGCATTTCTCGACATTGAGGGTGCCTTTAATAATGTTAAAACGGAGGTGATCATGGAAGGATTGCTTTTTTTGAACGTGGACTACCCCATATGTAGGTTGATAAATCAGATGCTGGTAAGCAGGATTATTACCTCGAAACTGGGGGAGGCCACCATCAGAAGGCGGGTGGTTAGAGGAACCCCGCAAGGAGGTGTAATGTCCCCTTTTCTTTGGAGTGTTGTGATGAATGGATTGCTCTTGGAACTGGAGGGAGAGGGGATAGGGGTTGTAGCGTATGCAGATGATGTAGCGATAGCTGTCTCAGGCAAATATCTGGATACGATTAGGGATGTTATGCAGAATGCACTTCTAATCGTTACGAAATGGGTCAGCAAATGTGGATTAGGGATTAACCCCTCCAAGACAGAGCTGGTACTATTTACTAAGAAATATAAAATTCCGGTAGTTAGTCCTCCTACCGTGAACGGCACTAGACTGGCTTTTGCTGACAGAGCGAGATTTCTGGGCATAATCTTGGACAATAAGCTAAGCTGGAAGCCTAACATTGTAGAAAGGGTGAATAAGGCTAATGTAGCCATTTACTTGTGTAGGAACGCCATAGGGAAGAGATGGGGTCTAAAACCAGAGCTGGTACACTGGCTCTATACCGCTGTGGTAAGACCTGTGCTGATGTTCGGGGTGGGTGTGTGGTGGCCAGCTTTGGAGAAGGTAACATATAGGAAGATGTTGAAGAAGGTGCAAAGAACGGCCTGCATGATTATAAGTGGGGCGCTTAGGTCAACACCTACACGCGCGTTAGAGGTTATGTTCCACCTTATTCCAATCGAATTTTTTGGTAAGCAGATGGCAGCTAATGTGGCTACAAGGCTCTCGGCTGTCTCTCAGTGGAAGTGTCTTCAGACGGGACACTCAACGATAGTTAGATCGCTAAGGGAAGAACTGGCGAATCTAGATTATATTAAACCAACGTTGTGCTTCGATATAGGTTTCCGGATCATCTGTCCTTCTAGGGAATCCTGAAGGAATGGATCAATACGGGAAAACGAGGCACTGCAATTTTTCACGGACGGCTCTAAGCTAGACGGCAAAGTAGGAGCTGGAGTCTTCTGTGAGAAGCTCAATGTTAATATTTCTGTTCGTCTCCCTGACTACTGCAGCGTGTACCAGGCTGAAGTGGTAGCGATAGGCGAAGTCGGGACATGGTTGAAGCATAACGTGCGGTATCCGTTAGGGATATCGCAATTTATGTGGACAGTCAGGCGGCGGTCAGATCGCTAGAGGCAGTTTGTCTGAAGTCACGGGTGGCGCTGGATTGCCGATCATTTCTTAAAGAGATGAGCGAGTATTTCAGTATCCAGATAATCTGGGTCCCTGGTCACTCGGACATCACGGGAAACTGCAGGGCGGACAAACTAGCTAGGTACGGTACGACTTTCTAGATGCAACCGGAATGGGCAGGTCTGGGGAGGCCTATAGCAGCGCTTAGATCGGCGCTCAGTAAAAAGGCAATCATCTTGACAAATGAGAGGTGGACCAACACCCTCACGTGCAGAGTAGCAAAACTGGTTTGGCCAAAACTGGACTTGCGGCGCTCCAAAGCACTAGTATCCCTGGGAAAACGAGAGTTAGGATTGGTCGTAGGGATACTGACAGGACACTGCCTTTTTGGGGAACATGCAAGAAGGCTGGGTCTACAGACGAATGACTTCTGTAGAAGTTGTTTAGACGAAGAGGAGGAAGAAACGCTAGATCACTTCCTATGCTCGTGTCCGGCACTATCAGGCAGAAGGCATAAGTATTTAGGTGTGTACGGTATGGACAGCCTTTCGGAACTCGCGGGCTGTGGAATACGAGATATTTTACGCTACATAAGTAGCTCTGGATGGTTTCAGCAGGTGTAAAGGGGAGATAGGATCCTGTGGTATCACAATGGGCCAATACTGGCCTAAGTGTGCGATAGCAGAAGAAAAGAAATATTGCTCGGCAGTTTTCTTGGATATTCGCAAGCTTTCGACAAAAGTATGGCATGAAGGAAATTACAATATTAACATTCACCTTGTCGGTATTTACCCGGGTAAAGATCGTGTTTTTCTCCGTTGAATAACTACATGAATTTTATGCGAATTTCAAAATTGCTTCGACTCAGTGATTAAATTTTTCAAGTTCTTCAGAAAATTCAAAAATTATTTCGGGATACTAATGTGGTAATGAGTAATTTATCAATTTTCGCTTTTTTCGACCACCTTGACAGTATTTACCTCGGTAAAGATATTTTTCCTCGTGTTTTATCCAAAAAAAAAAACAAGCAACTTTTATTTTGATTACCACCAAATAGTGATAAAGTATTTTGCGTGGCCCAAAAATGTTGTTGTGCATGTGTGTCAGATTTACTATGACAATAAAATAGTATGCGGAATGGATCGGTTTCGGAATATGACATAATCCCAGGGACAAATAAAGCTAAAATCATTCGGACCATAAATGAGATTCCTATAGAGGATTTCCTGAAACTGCGAGTGCATCTTGAATGGACCAAGTATGATCTTAAATTTTGTGTTTCATCCGTGATCAAGAGCCTTTAACAGTTTCTGAAACATAAATATTAAAATTTTGTTGTTTAAAATATGACCTGAGGCGGTTTTGACACATTCAACCATGCTAGTGCCAAGATAAGTTGTTCTACACCAAAGAACACATAGTAGTTTCTGGAATGGAAATATTACCACCATGGGTTATGTCTTTCTGTGCTTACTGTAACAGAAATATTGAAATTTCACCATGCCATGTATGACATTGGGTGGTTGTTGTCTTATTTAACCCTGTTAATGAAAAGATATTGCCTTCAAGCTGCGTGTGTATCTTGAATGGGCAAAACATAATTTAAAAATGTTAGTCTCATCTGTGGCCAAGAGTCTTTAAGGGTTTGTAGAACGAAACTTTGGTGGTTTTTGTATTATTTAACCTTGTTAATGCAAATAGAAATTTTCATGTCTTGTTTTCATCTTGAATGGGCCATCATGATCTAAAATATTAATCCCTTATATGGCGAATAGTCTCTTTTTCTTAAACGGGCATTTTGAATATTGGCCATTCCACGTATGACTTTTGTGGTTTTTGTTTTATTTTACCTTGTCCTTTCCAAGAGAATCTCTTAAGATTTTGTGTTCATACTAGTTGCAGTGACGGAAATATTGAAATTGAAACGTTCAACTTACGACCTGAATTGCGGTAGTTTTTGTTATAGTAAACACTGAAGGGTTTTTCAAATTATGTGTGTGGCTTGCACAAATCAATGATAAACTACAAAAAATAATCTCTTACGTGACCAAGAGCCCAGTGGTTCTGAAAGGAAAAATTAAAATTCGGCCATTCAACGTATATGACCAACGTACCCGTAAAACAATTTTCGTCCATTGCGACGTTTCCGTCTCTAGAAGAGACGAAATATCGGGTTAGAGGCGGAAATGTCCAACTCTTAAATTTAAAAAAATTAAATTCGTACTAAAATAATCGAAATTATTATATTATTGGTAACCAGAATTAAAATAAAATTAGTAAATTAAAAATAAAATTTGACTTAAATTAGGAACCAAAATTAAATAAAAGACGAAGGCGACTTTCAATTCAAATACTAAGTACAAAATAGAGAGGAAACAGACCGTCAATTGAAATTTTAGTAGTTTGGAATAGGGACATTTTCGACTTAAAATTGTTCAACGCCACGTTTTAATTTTTTTCTTCAATTAAAAAGTATTCATCGTGCGCGCAAGAAGAATATTTTGGTCGAGAAAAACTATAATTTAAATAAATTTATAATTTAACATTTTAAAAAGTGAAAGTGTGTGGTATAGTAAGATAATAATTAGTTAGTTGTAATAATTTTTATAATTTAAATTAATATTGCTAATTAATATAAACATTGTGTCCTTATAAATACAGGTCAGTAAATTTATATACATATTTTAACAGCGATTTTTTTATTGAAACGCGTTTTTAGATTTTTTTTTTATTTTCAATTTATTGAGTCGTAATATTTTGTGTTTATAGATCATTCACGATACCACGAGGTTGACTGTGAGTGTAACGTAATTATCAGAAAAAATTGTTTAAAGGATAAACTATCGACGATGGAGGCGGATGTTTCAAACAAACTAATATTATTTAATAAAATATAAAATTAATTGCCACGACGTACATCAACCAAATGGTAAGATATAATACTCAAAAAGTTAATTTTTAAATAAGCAAATAATTACTGAACAAGTTCAGTATTCGTTATGGGTTAAAAAATCATGTTTGAATCATTGTTATAAAACTAACATCCCAATTTCCATAGTCCTATCGCTGTATATGTTAAAGGTCGTATCACGTTATACAAAGTTTGATATCCTCGAAGACAGTCCAAGTGACGCGGATAATATAACTTAAAAACGCCAAACCCGACTTTGCGAGCAATTAAATGTAAGCCACGTAACTGTATAGCGACATAAAATAATGTGGGGGGATTATAAATGGATTCTTTGTAACATAATAATAAGCTAATAATAATTATTATTTGTATTTATTTTCAATGTTTAGGTTCTCTTTTTAAAATCCGAGGTCGAAGGGCTCAAAATCAAAAAAATATAAGGAATATTATAGAAAAAATAATTGACACTGAAACTCTTAATAATTATACTTGGACCGGGGCAATAAATATTAAGAAAGGTATAGATATTAAATTAGTTATATTATTAATTAATTATTTTGCGAGTTTATTTGAATCAAAACGAAAAAACCAGTTGTAGAAAATTTTTAGTGCGAAACTTAAAACGATTACCTTCGAATAGTTTGTTTTTATTACATCCAAGCTTTTGATTACATCCTATTTAGTTTCCTATTGCCATAAAGATTTGTTTTAAAGAAAATATAGAGCTAAACCTATAACGAAATTAAAGGTGACTGCAATCATTATCTATTTACTGGACTTTCGAGGATTGATAAACTAGATTAAAACGGCACTATAACTGCAATTTTATCTTTTACATGGGATTAATTTATTATTTAGTCATAGAGAGACCAGGGGCGGTATCATGAAATCCGGTCGAAAAAACCGGTCGTTCATAAAATGTCACCGCTAGAAATACCGACCGGTAACGAAACCGTATCATGAAGTTCGATCGGAAAAATTTTGAGCAAATTTCCAGTTCAGTGGCAGTTTGCTATATTTTCTTGTCAAAATAGAAACTTGTATGGGACATTAACAGTTGCATTTTTTTTAATTTCGTGTGACAGAAAACGAATAGAAATGTGTATGTGTTATTATAACAAAAAGTAAAAAATGTGTTATAATTAAAAGTAAAACCGCAACTGTTAAATTAAATAAAATAATAATTAAAAGTAAAACCGCAACATACCAACTGTTTTTATGTTGGGTTGATTGTTTGTTTGCCTTTCCCGGCAACATTGAGGACTGAAGTTTTGAAACAAAAAAAATTATGTTTTATGCACGATTTACATGTTCCAATTTTCTTTTTCCAATAAAAAATGAAAGGTTAAGTATATTACGATTTTCGTTTGCGAGAGGAGCATGAAACAAATTGCAGTAAAATAAAATTGAATTTTTTCTTTTTAATTTGAGCAAATGTTGGCATAAAATATAGTTTCTACGAGTATTTTTATAGCAGTAAAATAAAAAAAATTCAAAAAAGTTTCAAATAAACATCAAGCAGCGATAAACATCATTCAAATAAAACGAGCAAACATAAGCGGTAATTAAATATTTTATTTTTACTTGCAATTCGATGTTGTTCGTTATCTAATTTAAAGGAAAACTGTTCGAACTGTCAAAATTTATGGAACATGCAAAAAACTTATAGCATTGCCTTATTTGTTTATATTGCTGACTCTTTTTAACTAGTAATTTTTTTTTATATGCGTGCAGCTCTATTTTTCAGTAAAAAATTTGTTGGGGAAAAAATTGGAATATGTAAATCGTGCATTATAATAATGAATTTTCATTTTGTCATATGTGAAATAATCCCATCAAATACAAAAAATATTTTTTTAAGTAATTAATTTGCTTTTTTAAAGTTTCAATCAAATATAATGTTTGCTCGACAACTAGATTGCTATCGAGCAATTTTTGACGGTAAATTACTGGTTAAACGGCGTTCATGATACCGTTTTTTTACGGTAAATTATTGATTTCCGTCAAAGTTTAACCGGTCACGGATTTCACGATACCGCCCCAGATAATTGTTATATTTTAATTTTGGCCTAAGAATGAAAAGGTTATATCTGATATATTTTATTCAATACACAAATACTTGTAAAATTCAAACTTGTTAATGTTATCGAAATTTTGATTTTACTTGTAGTTTTTGAGATAATAGTTTTAATTAAATTTCGAGAACAATTATTCATTTTACAAGTATTTGTAATACAATACAAATATGTACTTGTTAAATGGATAATTGTTGTCAAAATTTAATTAAAACTATTATAACTAAAATATCATAGAACCTTTTCATTCTTAGGTAGCGGCCTTGTAACTAAAATTATTTTAATTATTTATTTAAGAAAAAATTAAAAAAATCATTTGCTGACTTATCGAATTTGACCAATTTAATTGAAAATACGATAAACTATCGGTTTAATGAGCTAGGTTTTCCGGAAATAAGCAAAACAGATTTCAGAAAAAATTTTGTAAATGTCCTTAAGCGTATTGCTAATTGCAGAGAGATATCATTATGCTAATAAGTTAAATGATAATAATAAGCTCTAATTGCTGAAAGTTAATACTAGTTAATTAAACTTAGTTAATAATAGGTAATTTAATATATTTAAGATACCATAGACGGTTGAAGGTAGTTGAGGTATCTCATACATTTAAGATACAATAATATTACATAGATATAAATGAATTTTTGTTTGAAATGAATTTTTGAGAAAAAGCTTTTTCGTACAAATTATAAACTAAACTATAAGGAACAAAAGAATTACATATACATGTGGGATTTTATTATTTATATCTTTAAATAAAAACTATCGACGTCTTTTCACATGCGTTCTTTTATTATTTTTCATATAAAACTAACTCGGTTACTATCTGTTAAACAAAACGAAAACGATTATTCCCTACAACAACTCAGGGATATATAACACAATCAGGGATTCGAAACCCACATACATATTGATTATTATTTAAATTTACTTAAAATAATTAAAAACAATTTTAGTTTTATTAATTTAATTTTTATTAAATAAAACAAAAATGTAGTATTATGTAAGTGATGATTCTAAATAAATAAAACTAATATAAATGATATGATTTGAATTTTTTATGTATAATAATTTATTTTATAAAATTATAAACGGAGAACCATTAAAAACCTGGCTTACCAATGTCTCCCAAAACAGTCCAACAAATGTTAGTCAATTTCGTCTCTCTATTGTTGTAAAAAATGACCATCAAAAGACCTACCCGTTTTAATGCTTTTTGGCTGTCAATTTTGACTTACAAAAGCCTGATTTTACCAAGCCTTATTCGTCCGTAAATTGTTAGTCAATTGTATTGGTCCAATGTCGGTCGAATCAGCAGCGGCAGAAATGTCTTTAAATGTTCGTCTCTTTTCTGGCAAGGATTAGACGCACAAATGACTGAACAATTGACCGACAATTGACTTATTTCGTCTCTGAGGGACGGATAGTCAATTTTCGGTCTTTTTATGGTCATAAATCCAAAAAATGTTTTACGGGGTATGGCAAATGGTTGGTTTTGTCTTATTTAACCGTGTTAATATCGATAGAATTTCCTCAAATTAAAATAAGTATGCATCCGAATGGACCAATCATGATGTAAGTAATTAGTTTGGGTATGGCTAGCAGCCGATATTTTTTCTTGAACGGGGAAATAGAAATTTTGCAATTTAACGATCTGGGGGTCAATTCTGGTTTTCCTATAAAAAAATAGGAAAGAATTTTAAATTTATTAGCAGTTTTGTATTTATTCCCCTATAAGATTATTCTGTGGCCCTATTCTGGTAATTCCCGGGGAATATGGAATATTGTTTTGTTTTGTAGCAGGTTGTTGTGATATTACTCACAACATCATTCATTTCATCTCAAATCTCTCGAACTTATAATCAAATCATCATCATCATCATAAATTAAATACAAGATCGTTACGATAATATAAACGACATCACATATATCAATACACATATAACATACATACACTTTATCATGCATACAAAAAATGCGTAGTAAGCGCGATCGGCGCGATACATAAAAATATAAAGTCAAAGAAAATCCAAAAGCAACAACAAAACAAAACATTAGTTATTTTATACGTCACACACTACATTTTTCGTTATATGTAATATCAAAGCACAACAACAACAAGACAAGTAGTATATACACTACATAATTATGCTACTCATCATTTTAATTGTACGTTAATGGTTAATACAGAAAAACAACAACAAAACCAAGTATAAATACTTCGGTATTTATTGCGACATATACGTGATATACATTTTTCGCATTCAAAATAAATATCGTTTATCGACCTACGATTTTTGATGATTTTAAATTTAGTAAATATATTTTCCAATTTTGCAAATTTCAAAAATCAATAATTATACGCGTGTAATATTGTCGAGTTTTCAAAAATAAATTGTTGGTAGAATACCAATAAATATTTAGTATATAAGAACCAAAATATAATTCAGTAAAATCAGTTAGAGTTATAAATAGTTTGACAAGATAGTCAAAACATCGCGAACAGTAAAACTGGATCGTAAACCCCTAGAGGTTTCGTCACTCGACGAACCTCTACGGTATTAGCGTAGTCCAGTTTTACGGGTAGTCCAATTTTAAATATCGTCCCGATAGGATCTAGACACTCGCTAACAGTGTACCTGAACTATCGAAGAAAAAATCAAGAAAGTACAAAGTGTAAAAAAGAAAAAAATATCCAGAAATAAAAAACATTCTTGGCAAAGTTACCAAGAAACAACGAAGAAACGTCTGCAGATCGAGTTTAATTATATTAGGGTGAGTAGAAGGCCAAGTAAGTATTACAACCTACTAACATCTGAACGCCCGGATCCTTAACTTGTGGTTACCTAATTTCGCACGGCAAAGCGAAAGAGTGGACAACCCCCACAGTATACAATCTTGTGATAGTCACACATTAAAGGTCCTCTTTTTACTAACGACACAGATATAGATTCCACCCATAGAAGTGCACTTTAAGAAAAAATAACACGATTAACAAAAATTACAAATCCTTATTAATACAACATTAAATTGGCGCTGCAGAAATTCTGTTTATCAACGTGATTAAACAGAGATCGAACGTGAGGTAAACCCAAAATACATCATATATTCAACAAAAAAATTATTTATGAATCAAATTATTGAAATTTTTCAACAAACAAAAAAAAAACAAAACAAAGAAAGAATTCAGATCGAAACCTGAAACCGATGAAGCAGAGAAAAATACGCCACAACAAGAAGGTCCAACCAGCATCATAACTAAGCATCAAAAAGCAGTAGCAAAGCAATAGAAATCAGCAGCAGAACAGCATCGAAAACTACGAAAACACTATTGAAACCGCATTGAACAAGCATCAAAAGATTGACGAAAACCAGTAAAAAAACGAGCATCGGAACACCATTAAAAAACTACTTCAAAACAACATCAAAATTACATCAAACCAGCAAGCATAGAAGACGAGTACCGAAACTCCAGTAAAGCTATCTCGAAACAGCATCAAAACCGCACGAAACCAGCATTGAAATTAACATCTAAACAACATCGAAAAACAGCATCTAAACACCATTTAAAACAGCATCGAAATCGCTTCAAAAATTCATCAAAATGCATCATCAAATACATCCGACAGATAGTCATAAACTCCATGATAGAATATATATCACAACATCAGAGCACTCAAAATCGAGCACTTCTAACAACACATAAATACATAATAGTCGAGACAATTCCAAAAAGAAGACGGATCACACTACATCAAATCAAATAATAACCATGGATACAAGTTACCAGTAGAGAATAAACCAAGATACAAAGAAAATTAATGTAAAACACGCAAAATATACACGAAACATCAAACAGAAAAGAATCCATTCAAATATCAAAACAAAGATTGAACAACACCATACATGGGAGAAAAGCAGCAGCTCAAACAAAATTTAATCAAAACAAACGAGACCAGCTCTCAAATTTAAGCAACAAAACAAAAGCCCCGACGCTCATCAAACAAAACAAAACAAGAGCCCCGACGCTCATCAAACAAAACAAAAGAGCCCCGACGCTCATCAAACAAAATAAGAGTCCAGACACTCATCAAACAAAGACGAGACCAGCTCTCGCACCCTATAATTTAAGAAGCAAATCAAACGAGCCCCGACGCTCATCAAACAAATCAAACGAGTCCGCAGACACTCATCAAACAAAGACTGGACCAGCTCTCGCAATCTAGTATGTAAGCAACAAAACAAACGAGTCCAGACACTCATCAAGTAAACAAAACGAGTCCAACCACTCAACAATTAAACAAAACGAGTCCAGCCACACAAACAAACCTACAAATAAAAAAATCAAGATGTACAACAAAAATTCAAATACAAATCACAATGCTTAGCAAAAATTCACCATCCAGCTAAATCTACCAATACAAATCACGATTCTTAATAAAAAAAATGCATCTTCAAAAAAATCAACCAATACAATTCACGATGCATAACACAAGACAATCTTCAAGCAAAACAAGTCATTAATCATCAAGCAAAAACCGCCATTACAAACCAAAATGTTAAACACAAAATTTACCATGCTCAACAACAATTCATCTAACATTACATTTCCGATGTACAAGACAAAATCCATCTTCAAGCGAAACCAGTTATCACAAACCACGATGCTCAACGCAAATTCATCACCAACAAAAAAAAAATCTTCCAGTCAACAACGGACCATCAAACAAAACAGCAAACAAAAGAATAACAAAACAAAATTGTAAACAAACTAGATATAAGTTTTTTTAACTATTTCCCTTCAGGAAAACCATAACATTTTAACTCATTATTAAAGAATAAAATACAAAAAAAATACATTTACAAAATCAAAAGCAACCAGAACAATAAATTTAGTTTAATCAATAACAATTAATCTATAACAATTCATCATAGATTCATTTTCATTCAAAATCAAGATCTTAAAATAAATCATTATCAAAAATTTAAATTTGTACAAATCATTCATTTTTCAAATAGAAACAAAATCCATATAAAATTCAAAAAATTTTAGTTAATAATTAAATAGAGTACATATTATTAAAAAAAAAAAAAAAAAAAAAAAAGTTTTAAGGGAACTACAAAACACTATTATTAAAATTATTAATTATATTCACAAACTTTAAAGAAAACTAAGAATTTTAAGAATTCATTTATCGAAAGTTGCAAGCTAACCGAGAATACAATTTAAAACCAATTGAATAGAAAATTTACTTTCTTGAAATAAAAATCATTCTCTAAAAATTCTAATTCATAAGACCTTTAAAATAAATCAAGATCCAAATAGAAATTTCATCTTAAGAATTCATTTATTTTAAAATTAAAGATTCACCATGCAAAATAAGAAAAAAAAAATTAAAACGAAATATCAAAATTAAATATAACAAATTGCAATTCTATGAAACTAGATACACAATTATAATCATTCTATAAAAATCCAATAAAAAAAAAAAAAATCATTAAGTAAAATCTCAAAAGCATGAACCATACAATAAGCAATTCATTATTCATTACTACACATAAAAATAATTAAATAGAAAATTCGACAATAATACAATATCAAAACAAAAAATAAAATCCCCTTCAGGAATTTTATTTTCCCCACGGCAAAAAGATATGTTGTGATATTACTCACAACATCATCCATTTCATCTCAAATCTCGCGAACTTATAATCAAATCATCATCATCATCATAAATTAGTTAATTACTTAATTTCGCACGGCAAAGCGAAAGAGATTGTGGAACGAGTAGGCAACCCCCACAGTATACAATCTTGTGATAGTCACACTTTAAAGGTCCTCTTCTTACTAACGACACAGATATAGATTCCACCCATAGAGGTGCACTTCTCTTCACAAATACCACTATTGCAATTTCACTTCTGCCCCTTTTTCACTTTGCATTGAGTCTCATATCATAATCAACTCAAGGCTTCAATTTCACTTTGATAAGATTCCACTTCGAAATCACCTTTAACAACTCAGATCATGTTGTGATATTTGCATTGAGAAGGCTGAAATATTTAACAAATAGTCCTATCTATGCAAACATACAACAAGGTACCCCAGACATGTTTCCCAATTCTCCGTTTTCCAAAGTTAATTCTGGCGACTGGGGAATAAAATTACGGGAAATAATTTAATTATTCGCGGTTGACACGCGATAGAATTTTACTTAAACAATAAATTTGTTTATTAAAGGACCTGTCCGAATACTGTAATAAATATTTCCACTGTAATAATTTTGACAGGATTCTGAATGCAACCAAATTATTACAACAGCTATGTGTAATAATTTTTGATCTAACTGAAATAATTTTTGTATTATTTCATTGTTGTTGTTGGAAATGCGCCGAATAACGAAATTATATTTTCTTAAGTTATGAATGTAACAAATTATGGTTTGTTCAACTAAATTCTGAATTATTGAAATATTGGAACCAAAATAAGTTTCAGTTATCCTATTTTCTGTATGCAATAACGTTTATTACAATTTTTTAATAATGTCAAAAATATTTCAGAATTCGGACAGCAATCGAACTATAACAAATTATGGAAGAGAAAATTATTTCAGTAATGTCAAAATTATTACAGAAAATTAAATTATTACAGTATTCGGACAGGCCCAAAGTAAAAACTTGGAAATTGATATTTGCATTTGACGTCACCAAATTTCACTATAAATGTATAGCTATAAGTCAATACAATAAATTTCCGTTAAATTATATTCCCGCAGTTAATTATTTCCTAAAATAGGTATAGAATAATAAACGTCAAACTGCTTTAACCCTTTTTCTACCAAAAAAAAAGTTGGCTCAATTTAAGTCCAAACCACACAACTGTGTGAGTTAAACACATAGGAAGTAATGGCGTTTTTGATAAAAAAATTCGCTTGATATGAAGTACAACCAAGACGGCACAAATATGTAAGTTGGTTCAAAACACATACAAAAATAAATTTTGGACATGATTCTTTATATACCTACACAATTGTGGGTAGCCGGCAGGAAAAAGTATAATGGGAAATAATTTTTTCTTAACAAATTTTCTTCCCAAAATCCAGAATAGACTTTTGGGGAAACAGGGAATAAAACTGGTACAAAATTTAAAATTTCTATTCCCCGGGAATAACCAGAATAGAGCCACTGGTGTGTCTTATATGGGAATTTTTTCTTTCCTATTTATCGCAGTTTTGACTTTTATCTTTCCGCATCTACTTTGGATACGGAAAGTTATTCTTTTCAAACAATATTCTTTTAATTTTTATTAGACAAAATAAAAAAATATAATTACATACAAATAATGTAAGCTGATATTTTTTATCCGCTTGGTTTCCAATACTCCACTTAATTAAGAATTTAAGAAAAATTTATTCCTATGTGTACCAAAATAAACCATACGAAATATTTTTTGGGAAAAAACGGCTATCAAAATTTTTTCCTAAAACTTCCTATTTCCTTAAGACCTCAGAATTGACCCACTGGGATGTTTTGTATTATTTAACACTATTATTATAATTTGTTGAAAGTGTGTGTACATCTTGAATTGGCCAAGCGTGATCTAAAAGCCTATATAGTAGTTTCTGAACCGGAAATATTGCAAATTTCGTAATTCAACGTATGACGGTGTGCGACTTTCACTCACTTAATCTTGTTAATGCTAAGAGAATTTTTTTAAACTATGAGTTGAATTGAACGAACCTACCATTATCTAAAACTTCTTGTTTATTTATGGCCAAGAGCCCATAGTAGTTTCTGAACAGAAATAGTACAATTTTGTAACTCAAACGATGCCCTGAAGTTTTTCTTACTTAATATTTAACTCTGTTATTGCCAACAATTTCTTCAAAATTTGAGTGGTTATTCCGGGTAGTCGGGTAAAAATCAATTATTTTTCAAAAACTTTATGGCAAAGTTATTGAAAATTCTGAACTAAATCCGATTTTTACCGTAGTAACTGATTTACCCAGCTATTGGTATGCAGGCCATGTATGACCTTGATTGGGTTTCGTTTTATTTAATTCTGTTAATGTTAAGAGAATTTTTTCAATCTTTTTGTATACTTGTTGAATATGTAAAGACATTATGCCATATTCTGTTATATCCCACAATTCCATATACTTTTTTATAGCCATAACAATTCTGTCTATAACAAATAGAGACCCAAAGCCACAGGAAGTTATGCGTGGATAGTAATAATTCTATGGTTTAGTTTTCAGTGCAAGCTGAGGTTAATCTGTGCCAAATGGACCAAGCATGATCTAAAAGTATTAGTTTCATCTATGACTAAGAGCGTAAGTGGTTTCTGGAATGTCATATTATTGAAATTTGGCCATTCAAAATAAGAACTGAGTGGATTTTGACTTATTGAACCCTGCTAATGCCAAGAAAATTTCATCAACTATACGTGTGTACGTTGTGGTTGAATAGACCAAAAGTTCGCCTTATCTATGACCAGGAGCCCATCGTGGTTTCTGAGCGTAAATACTACCGTTCAATATAGTCCTCGGCTGGTTTCCGTCTGATTTAAGCTGCATGCCAGCGCTCTAAACCAGACAGATGGCACAACAAGAATTAAGCAGACGGGACATAGAATTATAGTAATAGCTCAGGCTGTGTGCCAAACTTAAGGTAAAAACCCATTTTAAGGATATTTTTCGGTAATTTCAATTATTTTTCGAAAACTCTATGAAAAACTGATCGAAAAATCTGTTCTAAATCCGGTATTTAATGTAGTAAACGATTTACCTTAAGTATGACACACAATCAAATGAATTTTAATTTCAGAAACAATGATAGCTTTTATCAAGCAGGGCAAAAACACATTAATGGTTGAAACCTTTAACCTTTTCATAATGGTTGAAATTTTTGTAAATGAAATGGTGTTTTTTTTTTTTTTTTTTTTGTTGATAATATTGTTATTTATTCAGTCATGTTGCTTCAGTCGATTACAATAAAATAAAAATAAGAAATATAAAATAAAATAAAAGGTACATAAGTCAAACATAAAACAAAAATATCACATTTCATTAAAATATTACACTACAATTCTCCATAAAAATAAATTAAGGCTTGTGAAACCGCAATAAACAATTATTGGTTTTATTCAGGCATAAGTGTACCTGGCACTTAACACATTTAATTCTGGATCTGCCTGTACTGTCCTCATGAATAGGAAAATTATCCATTTTGTCGCGGCGAACGAATGTCGCTAGGCGGTCGATTTTCCACTCGATTACGAAATTCCACTAATTCGAAAGCCTCTCGGGCACTATACTTTCTGCGCTTAGCAATACCAATTTTCAGTAAGCATTGTGCTATTTCTAGTTTAAAATCCATTAAACACATAATTTCTTGAGCATTAATATGAGTTAAATGGTTCTTGTATTCTATATATAACTCGCACACACTGTCATGTCAATAAAATGGACAAAAACCCTTAATGTCCATTTTTTGGATTTTATCATGATTCTATAATAGCTTAGGTATTGATCTAAAAGACCGCACCACCCATACCAAAATTATATTTGGCAACTATTTCAGGCTGTAAAAAATTAATGTATTTTTTTTTTTTTCTAATTATCCCACCCGGCTTACAATCTTCTGGTTACCTAATCCGTTAAAGTTCGATGCTAAATGTACAGCCTTGTTATCTTGCTATTTTACAACGGATATATTGCCATCTCTACTACGAATTGGTTCAGCGGTTCCCTTCCTTTCTTTTGCATTTCCTTGTCGGATGAAAACCTCGGAGAATTAAACCGGATAACCCGAATAGTTCCTGCGGTATTTATGTTTTTTTTCGATAGAAACTCAAAAAGCTGATACGAGCTGAAATAATTATCAAAAAACAGCTGGTGACCCTCCTTAAGCCTCTTTACTGCGAAATGTTTCACGATACTAGCGCCTAAACCAAAAGCAGCACGATCAAAAAATGAAATTTCGGTGCTCTTTCCCTGATACAATACAAAATCGTAAGGGTAACCGCTGTTACCACATAAAACAAAATTTGTTATGCCCCAGGGGCACAGCTTTCCTTTCATGTATTGCTTAATACTAAGGCGACCTTTGAAAAGAATTATTTGCTCATCTACGGTGACAATTTTCTCTACTGGCGTTTTATTGCACCGATTTCGAACATATTCAATAAGTGGTCGCATTTTGATAAATTTGTCAGTGCAGTCTTTTGGAATGCTGTTATTATCGATTAAATGAGCATTTGATCTTATTTGCTAGAACTGATTTATTCGCATTGCCTAAGAAATAGACTGAATATCTAACAGTTAATTCCAATACAGAGTTATAGCTGTGGTAATTGTAAAACGCAAATCTGAATATGAAGACCCACAAATTTCATCATTTCTTCCATGTTAGTAGATTTAAATGCGATTTTTCTTTTTTGTAGGGCATATATATTTGTAAATGTCGGGGGGGGGGGGGGGGGGGCGCCAACGGGGCTGCCAACTTCATTTTCTAAATGTTGAATTAGTTGGTCTTTGCATCGGAAATGTCGTTTCGGTGGCTCAAAATTCAAATGTCTCCACTGTATATCTTTGTTAGATGTAAATTTAATTTTTTTGATTTCATCTACATATTCGAGATCAATATCTGCAAATGTAAGTTCTTCGATATTGTGCCTTGTTCCTTGATGTTGCGATACTTTCAACAACAGGTTCGTTTTGGCATTCATTTTCGCTCATTATAACATCGATTAAATTATCTTTCTTCTCTTTATTAGTATACGGCATAATTATTTCAATTTGATTTTCACCTTTGAGATCTGATGATTCTAAATCTGAGTTATCGGCCATAATCATATCTGCAGCTTCTACTAACATAAATAAAGCTGTAATAAAATTTAAGTCCTTAAAATTAATCAGTACACAATTGATGACATGTCATCGTTTGGATACATCATGGATAACCTGAGTTTTAATACGTTTTAAATACATTATTAATGATTAATATAAATATTTTCCGACATTGTTATATAACTAAATGTTTATTCTAGACATAAATATAAAAATATCTTCGAGAGATACACTTACGCGTTTCGTGCTTTTTCTCGTTTGTTATAAAATAGCGGGAAATTTTGACATTAAACGTACATGAATGTGTCACAGTGAGTCAAAGGATTAAGCATAGATTTTTCGATCAGTTTTTCATCGAGTTTTCGAACAATAATTGAATTTACCGAAAATTAACCTAAAATTGAATTTTACAAATCGTTTACCACGGTAAAATCGTTTACCACGGTAAAAATCGATTTTAGTACAGATTTTTCGATCAGTTTACCATAGAGTTTTTCAAAAATAATTGAATTTACCAAAAAATTTACTTAAAATTGTACCCTTGAATTGGTACGCAGCTTAAAGCCGCAGCCACACTAATGCAAATACATACCAACATTGGCGTATTTGTCCAAATAACAAATCGTATAGACACAAAACAAATGACATATTCAAATCAAGGATACATGTGTCCAACATTAGTGAAAAAACAAATACTACAAATCGTGTAGACAGTAGAGTTTGTCAATTGTCACATTTTACCAATATTTGCCAAACATACGTTGGTCGATATTTGCATTCGTGTGGCTGCGGCTTAAGAAATACTTTAGTATCTATAATTAAAATCGATTCTAAATTGCTTAAGGAAGGTAAATTAGTTAGACATTTTTTAGTTGATTGGCAACAATTTATTATGTTTCAGAGCCTCAATCTAAAGTTGTGGTAAAAATAAATTTTCCAAGAATTTTGTTAGATATCTTTTAAAACACTAGAATGATGTTTTTCTCACGTGTACAACACATGTCAGCATGAAATTTCATATATTTTTACGAATACGCCGACTTGTCATTCTCTTAGTCTTAATGCAATAAACTTTTCATTGAAATGTGTCCTACTCACGACCAAAACTTTTCGTTTCAAATTTTTAAAGAAGCTGAGTTTTTTTGTTTTCACGTCCTTGCTGTTTTATTTAGCTTTCTTCGCATCGTTCGTTATTTTTATTTTTAATTTATGAATTTCCAAAAAATAAATTGAGGAAGGCCACTTCTTAATTATTTTTGTTTTCAGTTTAACATAAATGTTGTTACAGTTACTACCATTAGGCATTTCTGTAAATTTTACTTAAAATATTTAATGAGACGTGAAATAATTGAGCAAGAAATTTTTATCGATTTCTTCTTCGAGTATTTCTTTGAAATGTGTACCTTAATTATTATATAAAGCTACTCGTACAAAACGTTTTTTTTTCTTCTCTTCAAATTATTTTTTAACGATCGTGTATTATAAATTAGTAAGGTATATAAACCGTAGGATGAAAATGGCTTGATGCCAGTGGCACTTTTTTCTGGTAGATTTCAATCAAACGAAACGATAGCGGTTGGGAAAATAATAAGAAGACTAATTGGAAAAGTGGGCCAACATTTACGTAAATTTAAATTGAAAGTTCAACTAGCGCGTAGTTTATTACGGTCTTCATATATTTTAAGATTATATGCAATTGAAATAAATCGATAGGTCGAAATTGTGTTTTTGCTTTTTAGGGAAATTCGATTCCGAGTTCTATCGCTTCTCAGCGATAACTTGGCAATTTAAAAGGAAAACCCCACAACTAACATTTAACAGTACACCAACACCCACGGTTTGGTGGAAATATTGGTTCAAATCTGCGTAAATAGCTCGTTAATATTTACAGGGTACGCCATTTAAAAGTTTGCTTTTTTTCGTTGGAAACTCTGATATAAGAATGAAAAACAATTTCGTGTATGTGGCTCTCTATGCTTACCTTACAGTAAACCATCCTGTGAGCCTAGTTTTTAAAAACTTTATAGTGAGAAGCTAATTTTTCACTGTCAAGCTCGAGGACCACTTCTGTCATCCAATAGCAAACGACCCTTAAGCTAGCAGAACCCATACAGCAGAACACACTCAGAAAAAAAATATGATAAATACATGATTGCATTTACCATATAATAATAATAGAAATCATTATAAAATTATTGTGATATTCCCTATCATACAATAATAAGAAATACTATTTGTTTAATTATGTCAATCACTGAAAACGGAGCTTATTATTATTATGATACTTGTAATCATATTCATCTCCTATGATTAGGGTAATCAGAATGCATGATTAAATTTTGATTCGTTTAGTTTATTTATAAAAATTCGCTATCTCAATGGGTGATTAATTCATATGTAAACACTAAATATTTACATGTTAATTTGTAGTTGCATGGCTGCAATGCCAATAAGTCATGTGATTACCAGTATATATATATATAGTTATGGTCAGATGTGGCTTTTGCGTTGACCGTAACAATTATTTGGGGTGAGCGTACCAATCGACTTTAAAATAAAAATAATAAAAAACGAAAACTCTGATGTTCAACGAGTGTCTTTATTCGCGTACAAATTACAAGTGTCTTTTATTTGTAGTCAAGATTTTACATTTTGACAATTTTGCTTACGAATTGAATTCTTATTTGGTTTACAATTACAATACGATATGACTTATTCTTAGAAAGAAATAATAATTACGACAATAAGCACAATTTGTTATGTGTGCATAAAAAAGATTAAAATTACAGTACATATTTTATTTAGATGATTAAGCTGTTTTCTGATGAATTATGTTGCGCACATGTTTGGTGTTGCAATTTGAGATGTGCACCACATGCGGTTGAATATATGGTGGCGTACTTAACTCCTCCCTCCTAAGAATGGAGCTGTCCTCAGCGACTGTAGTTTTTGCACGTTTGTCCTGTTGATTTATTTTTTGTAAATAACTTCTGTATTTGCGAAAGAGAAAAAATATTATTAATATTATTATAATGATGATAATTAGAGTTGAAGTTGCTAAAGTGTGTGCGTATGTTGTAGCAATTTTTTGTTTCTTATCGATTTCTTTCAAGTTTTTAATTGTTGTCTTAGTTAGATACGGTATATCTAATACTTCTTCCTTTGTAAGGTTTATATGAAGATTATCGAAGGGTTGGATGATTTGCAACCGTTGAATTCTGAGTGTTTGGTCGTTGCGGAATGTTTTTCCTTCGACTGTGATACTACAATTTTGGAAGTGTATAAGCTTTATTCCTTTGATGATTGCACTGTTGATTTCACAGGTTGTTTGAATTCTCGTTCCATTTGTGGAGATGATAAGTAAGTATCCGTCGTGTAGAAACTCTATATCGTCGTGTGTATTTGTTTGTAAAGCGTCACAATCTGCATTCTGATTGTTAATAAGATTTGGTATGCAACTTTGGTTGTTGGGTTGTACTTGTTCCTCGTGACAGTAGTAAACTCGTTCTATCGTTTGGCAAGGCTGATTTACTAACATATATTTTTGGGTATTGGATATTAGGGTATTAGTATGTTGTTTAATTTTATATTTGTTAATTGGATATGTTTTTATTTTGTAAAAATTATATGTGTCTTGCGAAAATTATGGAATTTCAATTAAAATTACTAGGTCCGAATTGTTATAGTATGCCTTAAGCTGTAATAACGAATAAATTTGCTCTTCAGATTTAATGTTTATGTCATTTTTATTTAGTTCTTCGGTTACATAACTCATTTCGTTGTTATCGAGAATATGCCTAGATATTATTCCTACTTTCGTGAATGTTAGTATCTCATGAATTTCGTTAATCTGGTCTGATAAGACTAAAATATTATCTTCTATACCGAGGTATGCATGGGTTATGAGTGCTTGTTCAAGAAATTGTCTATCAGTTTTTTCTATTTCTGTAAGATATTTGTTAAGGATTTTTGTTATGTTATTGACTTGATTTGTTATTTCCTCGAATCTATTTATTACCAATGAATTAAATTGTATTTGTTCGTTAAATTTATCGATTATTTGGTATTGACCATCTTCCAATCGTACTATTGAATTTTGGATAGTTTCATAATCGTTTTGGTCTAGGTTACCTGTAATGGCTTTGATAAGGGTTCCAACAGGATTAAAGATTCCTCGTTTTGTACGTGTTGGGTAGTCAGGCATAATATTGAAAAGGGATACCTTAACTTGCGATAATTTTCTTTTGAGAATATGTAGAAGAGTTACATTCGTTATGTTCCTTTTTTCCATAATTGATTCCACTATTTTAATTGTTTCCTCAATATTTTCATAATTTTCTTTTAAATCGTTTAATTCAATAATGTGAAAGAGTTTAGAGTAGCTTGTTATTACTCTTGCTTCCCTAATTTTAATGCTATCAGTCCTTTACCTGTTGTTAGGTCGAATACTTCGAGGTTCTGTGAGTACACCAGGCTGTGGAGTAGACGAAGTGTTAGTTTTGTTTTTAATTCTGTTTTTATGAACTCTTCGTTTGTTTGTATTTACTGTAACCTCATTATTCTGAGTTACTGTATGTCTGATAAATTTGGGAACTAATTTATCCCGTGTTGTGGATTTCTCGAAAATAATTTCGTTTGGTTCGAATGTTTTAGGTTCCGATCGATTTTTATTTAATGTTTCGATTGTCCTAATTTTAAATTTTTCATTTTGGGATGCAATGTACGAGGGCAAATCAAAAAGTCTTGCAATATCATATGAAAAAAAAGAGTGAGAGAGACAGCAATATTTTTATTTTTCGACATAATCTCCTTTAAGGTTTATACATTTGTCACATCGATCAATTAACTTACCTAAACCCTCTAAAAAAAAAGATTTCTTTTGCTCCATAAAATATTCATTTACAACAGACTGTACTTCATAGTCACTGGAAAATTTCCGGCCCCTTAGTGTTTTTTTCAAATTGGGAAAGAGAAGTAGTCACTGGGTGCCAAGTCTAGACTGTACGGTGGATGCGGAATTTCCACGAAGCCGCAGTCCTTTAATGCAGCTTGAGCAATATTAGCCTTGCGCACTGGTGTATTGTCGTGAAGAAGCAAGATTTTTTTCCTAACTTTCCTTGGCCGTTTATCCCGGATCGCTTTTTTCAATTTTCGCAAAACCTCTGCGTAATATATGCCTGTGATTGTGGTTTTCGGTGGCATATAATCGATTATCAAAATTCCTTCAGCATCCCAAAAAATTGTTGCCAAAACCTTACCAGCAGACGGTTGAGTTTTGAATTTCTTTGGTGGTGGTTCACTACGTTTAATCCATTGCATCGATTCTTGTTTGGATTCCAGATCCCAGTGATGAAGCCATGTTTCATCGCCTGTTATTATGTTACCCAAGAAATTTTCTGGATCTGCTTTGTACATATCTAAAATCGCCTTTGAAGTTTAAACACGCATTTTTTTTTGTTCAGCATTCAACAAACGGGGAACCCATCGCGCACTTACTTTCGACATGTGAAGGTGGTCATGTAATATAGTATATGTGGTACCGTATGAAAGAGAAAGTCTCCACGCTAACCGCGGAACAGAAATACGCCGGTCCTCCAATACAATAGAATCAGCCAAAATTACGTTTTCATGGCTAATAGCATCTGCTGGCCGACCCGAGCGGTTATCGTCTTATAATGACTCCCAACCACTTTTGAATAATTTTACCCACTTTGTTACTGTGGCATATGATGGTGCAGATTCGCCGTAAACTTTTGATATATAGTTGAATATATAAATTGCATTTCGTCCATCTTTATAGAAAAATTTAGTAACGGCGCGATATTCAATTTCATTCATTTTAAGAAAAATTCAAAACCCATGTTACTAAATTGACAAAAACAAACGAACCGTAAAATTTACATCGAAATGTTCTTCTAGAAGTTTCATCGTGACAAAAAATGGTTTTGAAAAATATATTGTTGTCTCACTCACTCGTTTTTTTCATATGATATTGCAAGACTTTTTGATATACCCTCGTATTTTGCTAATTTTGTGTAATCCTCTCGAATTCCGTTTAGGTATTCATTTGATTGACTGACCATATCTTCGGGTATTTTCTTTAACAGGATGTGTCCTTTGTGAAGTTCGAATGGTGTCAAGTTTGTTGAGGAATGGATTGAGTTGTTATACGCGAAAACTGCTTCATCCATTACACGAGTTATTGATTTTTTGTATCTTGTTGGTAAATGATTCTAGTGAGCTCCGTTAAAGTGGAGTGGAATCGCTCAATGGGTGAGTTACCCGTGGATGATTTTGCCGTGGTTATGTGCAAATTTATGTTCATCATCTCTGTAAATTCTCGAAATAATTCAGAAGTAAATTCCGTTGCTGAGTCTAATACTAGCAATTTGGGTATTCCTTCTTGTGAAAAGAATTTGAGAAATTTTTGGATCATAGTTTGAGATCTTCTGTCTTGAAGTTCGATAATGGAGGTAAATTTACTGAATTTATCTATGATCGTTAGAAAATTTTTGCTTTTGAGGGCAAATATGTCCGCGTGGACTATTTCCATAGGACCTTGGGGAGTTTGTGAAATTTTAAACTTGACATGGATAGGTTGTCTGTCATATTTGTTTTTATTACAAATTTCATACAATTTAAAATAAATTTTGAAATTTTCTGTTTCATATTTGGAAAATAAAGGGTACGTTTAATTTTCTCGTAGTTTTCCTTTACTTCTCTATGATATGGTAGATGTGTATTTCTAATTACCATTTGTTCCTCTTCTGATGGTACATCTGTCTTTCTAGTGGTTGCACGTATGATCTTAAGTTGGGGATTTTTATTGAATTCCTGTTGCACGGTTTGAAAAGTAATATCGTCAGTGTAGATTGCAGTAAGATATTTCGTGCTGGTGTAACTATTTAGAATGACAATGATGTCCGTATTTGAGAAGTTTGATTTCCTAATAATATTGCGGGTATATTTGTTGTATAGAACTTCCGCTGATTCGTGCATTTGTATGTGGTTAGGATCCACTAATAGTATTAATTGATGTACGAATTCATTTATTGCTGAAATAGATTCAGGTATTTTAGTAGTATTCCTACTATTTGCGATATTGTTTTCAATATCAATATTGCATAACATAGCGAATTCATCGTTATGT
Organism: Nephrotoma appendiculata; assembly: GCA_947310385.1. Lineage (NCBI taxonomy): Eukaryota > Metazoa > Arthropoda > Insecta > Diptera > Tipulidae > Nephrotoma > Nephrotoma appendiculata. The sequence continues at coordinate 107,426,942 of OX371223.1, forward strand.
GTTTTAGTTTTTAATTTCTTTGCGATAGGAGTAGCTAATTCACTATCTAATTTAATTGTATCACTTACGGGGGTTATTGAATCTACTGTATTTGGGAAATTTAATTTTGTCTTTTCTTTGTAATTATTAAGTTCTAATCGCGACAATGCGTCTGCGTTAGTGTTTGACGTACCTTTCTTGTATATGATTTTGTAGTCGTACTCTTCTAATCTCAGGCGCCATCGCACGATTTTCGAAGTGGGGTCCTTACAATTGAAGAGCCAAACTAATGGTTTATGATCCGTTTTTATTGAAAATTTTCTTCCATATAAGTATGGTCGAAAATATTTACAGGCCCATACTACAGCTAAACATTCCTTTTCGATCGTACTGTAGTTGGTTTCTGTTTTTGAGAGGGTACGCGATGCATATGCTATTGGGAGATCTTTTCCGTCAAAATCCTGGCTTAAAATTGCCCCTAGAGCATAGTTAGATGCATCTGTCGTTAAAATAAATGGCTCGCTGAAGTCTGGATACCGCAGTATTGGATCGTTTGTTAATAATTTTTTACATTTTTCAAAGCATTCTACGTATTCTTTGTCGATATAAATTGTTGCTTTTTTTGAAAGGCATGACGTACATGGCTTAGTGATTTTGGCAAAGTCTTTTATGAATTTACGGTAATAACCGATTAATCCTAAAAAGCTTTTGATTTCCTTAGGCGTTTGCGGCATTTTAAAATTTTCTATTGCTTGAATTTTTGCTGGGTTGGGTTTAACTCCATCCTTTGTTACTAAATGTCCTAGAAATCCTATTTCTTTTTGCAAAAAATGAGTTTTGTCTAGTTGTATTTTTAAGTTTGCTTTATCTAATTTTTCAAATACATTACTTAGGTCTTTAAGGTGTTCTTGTAGGCTAGTACTGTAGACAATAATATCATCCATGTAGCAAAGCACGTGATTACTCTTTGGAACGTGCTAGGAGCGTTCTTGAGTCCAAATGGCATCCTCACAAATTCGAAATGACCAGATTCTAAAGAGAATCCTGTTTTAGAAATGTCTTTTGCCGCAATCTCGATTTGGTGAAACCCCGAAGCGAGATCGATTGTTGAAAAATAAAGTGATTTGCCTAATTTATCTAATATATTATTGATGTTCGGTAACGGGTATTTGTCATCTATAGTTTGAGCGTTTAGCTGCCTATAATCGATAACAAGTCGCCATTTTTTGTTGCCGTTTGAATTAGGTTTCTTGGGCACCATCCAAATTGGTGATGACCAAGGACTGAATGATGGTCGAATTATGCCATTATTTAATAGTTTATTTATTTCTTGTTTTATTTCCTCTTTTTGGTTTTCCGGGTGTCGGTACTGCTTAACGAACACCGGTTTTTCCTTAGAGAGGTTTATTTCGTGTTTTATTTCACTTGAGAATGTCAATTTCTCATTTTCGTCATAAAAAAGATGTTTGAACTTATTACATAGATTTAATAATTTAGACCTTTCTTCCGGATTAAGGTGATCCGTAAGAATTTTATGGTTGATGTTAAAGTTTTTTATTTCCCGTTTTGTAGATGTGTGAAAATTTATTTCACTGTATGATTTATTAAATTCAGTTACTTTAATTGGTTGTGTTAAGTATATTTCCTTTGGTTGGTCGTTTAGATTTATTATCTCGACGTATGCGTGATTAGGTTTATGAGTGGAATATATACCTTCTTGTATATGCAAGTTTTGCTGCAGTTGGATATTATTAGTGTAGAACTCACCATGATGTATGTTAACTGGGATTTCTACAACCCTTTTTTCCATTGGTTGTATGAAAGATGGTAAAATACACGATGTTATTTTATCGTGGAGTTTAAGAGAGAATGTTGGACTTTGTAATATGTAGCTGTCTACTAGTACGTTTGCGTTAAGCAACTTTAAGGTTTCGTAACCTATAAGGCCATCGTAATGCCTATGAAATTTTAATAGGTACAGTTCTACTGGTTTAGGAAACTCGTTAAATTTTATTTCGGTTTTTTCTGTTATATTTGAAGTTTGAAAAAGGCTTTTGATTTTTAAATTAGTTGGTTGTCGATTTGAATTTAATACAAAGTCTGGATTTACATACGATTTATCGGCTCCGGTATCAATTAAGAATTTTAAAATTTGATTACCGAATGTTAGCACGATGAATGGTAGTGTACTGAGGTGGGTGATATTGAAAATTTTGTTTAAGTTTCCGAGGCTTCTATTTGAAAATCCTCCTCGTCGTTTACCTCAGTTTGTATATTGTAATTTTCCTTTTTAATTTCTCTTTTTATATTTTGGAAAATTGTTGGTTTAAATGTATCATTTTTGTTAATATAATTTGAATGGCTTGTTCCAGGGAAAGCGTGATAGTTGGTTTTAGTAGTTTGGTTATGATTAGAACTATTTGTTTTTATAGCGTTTTGATTTTGATTATTTGTATAATTTTTCGGAATAGGTTTAAAGTTTTTATTAAAATTCCTATTGTAACTTGGAGTATATTTCGAATTTGAATTATTATTATGTGATTTTAGATTTGCTATGTTTTGTTCTTTAATTACAAAATCCATTGCAGCATCCACCAAGTGGTTCTCGAATTCCTGCTTGGAATATCGTTAACCCAACATTTTGATAATGTGATGTTTGGTGTTCAACTATTTCTGCATTTTCATTATGTAATTTAACATAATTCGATAACAATGTCAATAAACTTTTAATTTTTTCAAATAGAACTTGTGGTTCTAGATTTAATTTGATAAGTGCAAATAATTCGAATTGTAAATTGTGTTCGTCTCTTGTATCTGCATATTGAGATATCAAGTGACTTTTTATTTTATCCCAATCGTCGTTTGGAATATTATGGGTGATTACTGATTGACTCGCATCACCAATAATTTTATTTCTAATGTTAGAAATGATTTGCCTATATATAGGATAATCTTTTAAAGATACACAGTTTTTTAACGTATTATCCACCGACTCGATAAAAAAATATACTTCGTTGTGATCGCCCTTGAATTCTGGTAAATTTTTTGTTATGGGTTCGATCTTGTATAAATTGAGTACTTCGGATAATGCGTTTTCCATTTTTTTTGTTTGATTAATTTTATGTGTAACTATTTCTTTGTGATATTCTTTTAATTTTTGGTTGAATATGTCAAGATTTTTCCTAATATCTACAATTTTTTCTTCCCTAGTATTTTCCACTTTTGGCATAACACAAATACAAGTACACTAATTAAGTAACCGAGAAATAAATATTTTTCTTTTTTTTTTTTAAATTTTATGTCGCCCGTACGACTTTTTATTTGTTATTTACAATTACGGTAGAATTGCATACTGTAATTGTTTGACAATTTAACAAAGTTTTATATTAAATTGACTTTACGTTTAAAATAGAGTTGTATATTTTATACGCATTAACACATGATTTACAAGTTGGCACTTGGACACTATAGTTTGTACAAACGATTCGTTGAAATTAGTTATGATGGAAATATTGGAAATATATGTTATTAAAGAAAACCTTACCTCACGAATAATCCAATTAGTATCAGCATGTTGATCAGGCACACCTTTTTGAAATTTGGGCTTCGCTTGGTTTTTAAAAGTTCCCTTCAATTTTGATTTTGTTCGACACGGATTTTTGATTTCCACTTAATTTTTAAATTTATTTTTTTATTTTTAATTCGACACGATTTTTTTTTGATATTTTCACTTAATTTTGAATTTATTTTTAATTTTGTTCGACACGAATTTTTTTTGATATTTTCACTTAATTTTGTTCACGTCGACTTTTGCAACTGCGCCAGTTATGGTCAGATGTGGCTTTTGCGTTGACCGTAACAATTATTTGGGGTGAGCGTACCAATCGACTTTAAAATAAAAATAATAAAAAACGAAAACTCTGATGTTCAACGAGTGTCTTTATTCGCGTACAAATTACAAGTGTCTTTTATTTGTAGTCAAGATTTTACATTTTGACAATTTTGCTTACGAATTGAATTCTTATTTGGTTTACAATTACAATACGATATGACTTATTCTTAGAAAGAAATAATAATTACGACAATAAGCACAATTTGTTATGTGTGCATAAAAAAGATTAAAGTTACAGTACATATTTTATTTAGATGATTAAGCTAATGTTTTCTGATGAATTATGTTGCGCACATGTTTGGTGTTGAATTTGAGATGTGCACCACATGCGGTTGAATATATGGTGGCGTACTTAACTATATATATATATATATATATATATATATATATATATATATATATATATATATATATATATATATATATATATATACAAATATATATATATATATATATATATATATATATATATATATATATATATATATATATATATATATATATACAAATATATATATATATATATATATATATATATATATATATATATATATATATATATATATTTGTATATATATATATATATATATATATATATATATATATATATATATATATATATATAGTATATATATATATATATAGGTGGGAGTGGGGTGGTTGAATATATAACCATCTTACTCCCACAGTCCCATATCACTCCCACCGCCTACTCACCCACCACTACCCACCCGCCCACCACGTCACGCACATGACGTCGTGTACGTGACGTCACGCACATGACGTCACGTACATGACGTCACGCATATGACGTCACGCATATGACGTCACGCATATGACGTCACGCATATGACGTCACGTTATGTCTAAACCAAGGCTACGCAATAATAATGTTAAGATATTTATACTAACAAAACAACTAGAGAAAACAACAAAAATCGACATAGCGTGTCGTCAATGTCATCATTTGGTGTAAGCGGCCTGTAGTTTAGGAGGCATTGGTTTAAATCAATAGTTTGTATGATAAATATCATCATTTTGTGTTAAATACAATCATTTCAAATGATTGTTTGTATCATAATATGATTGTCTTAATCATTGCATGTAATCATAACAATGATGATCACTTTTATGATCAGCTCAATCATATTTTTTTTCTGAGTGCATTACAAAATAGTATGGATAATTATAGGCTAATTATAGGCTAATTAAATGCCATATTAAAAAATTTTGGGCTCCATCCCTTCCAACTAAAACGCGGGTTCTGCTAGCTTTAGAAAAAAATAGCAGAACCCATATCAAAAACTGATTTAAAAACGATTGAAAAATTAAAGGTTAATTTTAGGCTAATTAAATGCCCTATTTAAATTTTTATATTCTGCTCGATCTAGAAAATGCAAAAGGCTTTATCGTTTCAAAGCTAGTAGAATCCAAATCGAAAATCGGACCAAAATCAAAATCAGAACCAGAAATAATTTTAGGCTCACTATGAGCTATTCCAATGCCCCATTCAAAAATTTTGGGCTCCACCCGTTTTTGACTAGACTTCAGGTCATTTAATTAATAAGGCATTTTACCCATAGTGAGCCTAAAATTATTTGTTTATCAATAGATTGCCTTCTAATTTCGATTTTGGTTCGATTTTCAATTTGGGTTCTGCTATCTTTGAAACGATAAAGCCTTTTGCATTTTCTAGATCGAGCAGAATATAAAAATTTAAATAGGGCATTTAATTAGCCTAAAATTAACCTTTAATTTTTCAATCGTTTTTAAATCAGTTTTTAATATGGGTTCTGCTATTTTTTTCTAAAGCTAGCAGAACCCGCGTTTTAGTTGGAAGGGATGGAGCCCAAAAATTTTTAATGGGGCATTTAATTAGCCTATAGTTAGCCTATAATTATCCATACTATCTTATAATGTTCTGCTGTATGGGTTCTGCTAGAGTAAGGGACGTAATAGCAAGCCTTTTTTTATGAACTTTCTTCACCAATTTCATTACAGCGGTTCCGCTTGTCTGACTGTGAAAATGAGTTTTCAATATTTCGAAACACTCAAAAGACGAGCTTTCATAACATCAAGCAAATTGTTCAAAAAAGTGTTGCCAATTGGCATTTTATATTTTATTCGCAGTAATATGTTATCTATTTGCAATTTATATATTCTTCTGAATATAAAATGAATCATACAACTAATTCAAAACTTCTTAATTGTGACTTAAATGCATATAATTCATAACGGAATCGATAATAGATTCAAAAGTTGTCCCCTCCAGCTTGCTTAAAGGGGAATTAGACCATAATTTAAAGTTCCAAGATGGTATATTGTTTTAACTAATTCATATTTAGATTGTTAAAATAATTTGTTTGCTGATCAATGAAATAATTAATTTTTAATTGGAGGTAGATCCGTACTCGTTTAAAATTTAATTATAATACGCCTTCACGCGTACCCATGTAGCTATATTTCTGCTATGCAATTTACACTCATAAAAAACCTGACTTCCCAGAAATACGCTTTTAACAAACTCTTTTATCGTCACATTGCAAAAAAACCGGTAAAACAGGAAACAACTTTGTATTTAACTCCAACGCATAAACCCCATTTTCAATGTGCAAACTTTAAACTTTTTGTTTCTATAATAAAAAACCTTAAAATTTGTGCAGACCATTTATATACCTTATGTTTTATTATTCAACACGCTAAACAAAAAAAATTCAAATTAATAAAAAAAAAATAAACTTAAAAGCTTAGAACGTGTACAGTAAGTACATAATATAATGTGTATATATGTTTCATACGATATGAAAACTGATAACGGTTGTACTTATTTCTCGATGAAATTCCTGGGACTAACTAGTTTGGCTAGAACAGCACAACATGATATAAAAAACATATACATATACATAATTAAAAACCATCCACATACATAGACACTGGGAAATCATGAGACGTTAAAATATGATTTGAGATAATTTTTATTTCAAGGGAAAGCTTTTTTCGTAAATTACATGCAGCTTCTCTTTTCAAAATACAATGCTAACACGCACCTACACAAATGTAATGAGCAAAGAGTATAATTTTATATGTTTTTTGGTACATTGTAAATTTGTAACGGTATAAGTCATCATGGGAAAATATACGTACGTATAACAAAATTTCTCTTCTCGCAACAAAATCATATGAACACGTGAGATGAGATCTCGGCCGTACAGAGAATAATTTTATAACTTTTTTTCTTGTTTTTTTTTTATTTTTTTTTGCTTTTATGTGTGTTAGAAAAATCTCAACATTGAAAAAATTGTGAAAGCTTTTACAACATTTTTTCGGTTTTTCTACTTTTTTGTTTGGTTTCTATTTTCAGTTCGAGTATATCTTCCGCGGCGTGCGCTCGGTTTTTTTTATTCGGTGGTATCCGTGTGTGAACGACGTAAAATTAAGTTTTGTGTATTTTATAACAAAACGAATCTCTATTTACCGTTAGCGGTGGTGAATTTATATATGGAAAAGTTTTAGATAAACCCGTGAAAATAAAATCGCGAACTTTATTGTTATCTATTTAATTTTAATTTTTTTTTTTAAAAGTTTATGAAAGTTTATCTATCTCAATCGCGTCTTTATAATATTGATAAGAAAATGAAAATAATTTTTTGTTGCTTTTTCCCGTATTGTGCGTGTGTTGTTGTTGCTGTTGTGGCATAGTGTTTATATATAATATTCTCGTTCGGTGTTTTTTTTTTTTCGTTTTCCCGTTATATTTCTGTTTGGTTTAACATAACAGATAAAATTTAATTTTATTCTAAAAATTAAGAAATTGAATTTTCTAAGTGATTAAGTGATAAGAAAATGATTAAAATGCTAAAAATAATTAGAATTTTTTGATTGCCATCAAATATTTGTTGTTGTTGTTGCCAACATTTTCGTATTGTTGTTGTCATAATTAAATTTTGTGTCCTTGTGTACCGATAAATTTAATGTTATATATTTTATGTATATAGTATATGTGTTGGTGTATAACAAAATATATATTTATGATGAAATGAAAATTTAAGTGAAAATTTATTAAAGCCAATAAATTAATTAATAAAAGTGAAACCAAAAAAAAAAAAAAATATTTTTTAGTGATCAAAGTGTTTTTAAAATTGTATGTGAATGACATCGGGGCAATGGGATTTAAATGCCCTCGAGGCATTAGAACGCGAGGCGCTCGGTACATTTGAAATAATCGAAATACCGGAGCGCTTGTGTTCAAAATTAAAACAGCCCACATCGATATTAACAACAACGGCAACCGTATCAAATGATATGGTTGAGTTAGAACTTCAGGATCATATAAAACATTGCTCGTGTAGTTGTAATCATATGGGATATGGAAATTTTATGGATTACCAGGTATTTATCCACATTTAATTTTTATTTAAATAATAATTGTGCGGCCACTTAAAAGAAAATGTTTTGTAAAGTATTATAATTACTCCCATTGTGTAGACAAGTAATTTTAATTCACATCGTCTTGTGCAAAATGAAATTATGTTCAGTTTTTTAATTATATACATTTTCATTCCACTCGAGTATATAATATAATATAATTTCAAATAAGCATTTTGTGTAGTCAACCTGATAACGAAGATAATTTTTTAATATAAATTCTGTGTCAATGTAATAAATTCGTATATAATGTGTAACTCTGACATTGCTGATTATTAGCATGGCATTGTTTATTGGAAGAGTTTATTTTCATACATTTTGATATTTTGACATTGACTAATGAACGTGATACTCTGAAAAAAAAAAATGTTTATTATGCTGAATATACAACGTTTTGTGAATGTGTTGAGCGATGTGATTTTTCTTCGTGGAATCGCGGAATCAAAAATATTCTTTTATAATGAATTTCCGTTCTAGTTTCTGCGTATGAATGTGACTTCCCGAGATATACTGTGCTTCCGATTTTTCTGCATTTTCTTATTATATGTTTTGTCGTAGCGTTCTACTAACACCTTCTCAAATAATATATTAACCTCTAATCTCGATTACCCGATCGATCTATAATCGATTATAACCTGGCACCTTATTGGTGCCTGCACGTTGTGATCCTCGTAAAATAAGCGAGTGATTTTTGTGCAGATTTAATAATTCCACTCACGATACGATTTACTTATTTAAGTCAATTGGTTCTAAAAAAAAATTTTGTCGTATTACTGGTTCCTGCTCATTTCTCATTATATACTCAAATTTCTAATACAATTTTGAGATGCAAGAAGATGTGTTTTAATTTTTAAATCTATTAATTCGGATGATAATGGCCTCAATGCATTTAGTCCTTAAACTTTGAAATGTATTGACTTTAGAATAATCATTTTAGATTATTGAAATTAAAACAAATATTTTTTATCTGAGGTCAAACCTTAACTTTATTGTTCTATAATAAATTTACAACTGAATTCTTATGCTAGATTTTCACTAATTAACTTATGTCTTATGATAACCAAAATGATTATAATTTATGATTGCAACGTGCTTAAAGAGTACAATGTCTGTCTGGAATTGTGAAATACTAGTATACGTACGTTTTAAGCTCGTGATATATGTTAAAATGTTAACTTCTACTGGCTTAAATGCAATTGTCCACGATCGCTTAAAATTGTGGTATATCGTTAAGCATCTTGTTTGAAGTATAAAACCCGGTTTTAGGAACGAATTTTCAATCAGTTTTCCATAGGGTTTTTGAAGAATAATTGAATTTACCGAAAAAATTACTTAAAAAAATTGACTTTTAATTACATCACTTTTAAATACTTTTCTTATGTCATTATTTAAGGCCGTCAAACAACTTATTCTTTCCATGAACAAATTTTTTTATAACTACCTGCTTGCATATTATTGGTTACTTTTTTAATGGGAATAAAATATTCGTAGTCAGGACTTCCTCCAATCCATTTATACGCGCTACCTATTAAATCAACTGATCTTTCAAATTTTCGTGGTTTCATGTTTTCGATTAGGTTTTGGATTTTTCCCAGTCCGTGAGAAATATGTATATAGGGAAATGGTGCTGTCACAAGTGCCCGTATTAATAACTGTGTAGATTACCACTGAAATTCTTTTCATATACATCAAAATTGATAGCGTGTAGTATTTTAAAATTGCTGTATTTTGGCTTGTCCAGCTGTACAAATCTTATATTTTTATTACTTATAATACATTTTCAAAATAGGCTGTGTGCGAAACTTAAGGTATATCGTTTACTACCGTAAAAACAGGTTATAGATGAGATTTTTCGATCAGTTTGCCATTGAATTTTTGGAAAATAATTGAATATTACCGAAAAATTTTGCTATTTATTCCTTGAGTTAGGCACTATAATTAATATTGATTTCGATTGAAGGAAAGATGTTAAAAATGGTACTCCAACTGCTGTCAAAATGTTCCATTGAAAAAAATACCCCCAGGTAATATTTTGCTACACCCAGGGTAATTTTCTCTACTCCAGGTTTTTTGGTCGAGTAAACGATTTTTTGTTGTTTTCTCCATTTTTTTCTAAACTTGTCAACACAAAATATTTTCAAGCAATGTTGACGCAGTACATGCTTCTAGTGGCTGGTTGCTTTGATGAATATTGTTAACTAGACCTCAATAGAAAAAAGTAAAATAATTTATTAAATTTTCTTTCATTTTAAAATAAAATTAAGATATTACAATAAAAAATGGTACAATACGGAAGCAATGGAATCATACAGGGTTATCCAATTCGAGGTTGATAAAGTAGAAATCTGTATACCGACATCTGTCAAAGATAAACGTCAAGTACGCTGTCATTTATTTAGTTGACATTCTGCCATTTAAGAATATGGAGCATTTAACAATCGACCAACGCGTTAAAATTATTAAATCTGCTGATGCTGATTTTTCGAACAAAATTTTCTTCAGTGATGAAGCTCATTTTTCGCTTGGTGGATACGTTAATAAGCAAAACTGTAGAATTTGGGGCTCAGAAAATCCACAATTGATTGTAGAGAAGCCATTACACCCGGAAAAAGTCACTGTTTGGTGCGCATTGTGGTCTGGTGGTGTGATTGGGCCGTATTTTTTTGAGAACAACCATGAACGGACCGTCAATTCTGAGCGCTATGGCCGCATGTTAACCGATTATTTTTTTACGAAAATCGAAGATTATGATCTTGACGATATGTGGTTCCAGCAGGATGGAGCAACCAGTCACGTAACACGAGCAAATCGAGATCTTTTGCAAGAGAAATTTCCTGGACGTTTGATTTCGCGATTGGCTGATGTCAATTGGCCTCCAAGATCCTGTGATTTAACGCCTTTGGATTTCTTTTTGTGGGGCTACGCGAAAGATCGTGTTTACGCAAACAATCCTCAAACTCTTGACGAATTAAAAACTAATATTCGTAAGGTAATGGCCGAGATACCGCCCGAAATGTGCCGAAAAGTCATTGAAAATTACCTCAAAAGAATCAAGGCCTGTAAGAAGTCCCGTGGAGGACATTTGAATGATATCTTGTTTAACTAAAAATGGCAAGGATCAATCTGTAAAATGAAATAAAAATTAGAATACATTCCGAATATTTTGTGTGTTTTTTTTAAGTTTACTTTATCAACCTCGAATTGGATAACCCTTTATTTTAATTGTTAGTATGGAAAACGGGAAAAAACACATAGGTATTGGTGTTTAAGAACAAAGGAAACATTTTGCATTTCACGTTGTTAACTCTCCACTTATCTGAAGATTCAAATATTAAATCGGCTTTGTATATATCTAAAAAAAGAAGATTTCAGCGGTTTTTCGTAAAAGTCAGTTTTGTGGCTTAATTTTTTGTCGTAGATTTGAATTTCATTGCTATTTGTAGCAGCATATTCCATAGCAACAATACTGTTATCTCTGGTTAAAAACCATTTATTAGGCAAGGTGTCATTTAAAATAAATTAATTAAAAATAATTTCCTTAGAATTACCACTATCAAAAAAAATTTTTTTTTAATAAAATGGGCGGTTTTGATAATTTTTTGGTATGAATAGGTGCCTGAACCTGTTCGAAAATTCGTTTGGCCAACTGTTCCAATGGTTTGTGTTTATATTATATAACAAGAGGGATTATAGGAAAGCTATTTTGTTAGGACGGAACGACCCGGCTGTAAATACCTGGCGGTCTTATGGCACAAGGCAACACAATTCATAACTACCAGGAGAAGGGATACAGGTTTAATGTTTGATTATGGCTTCGGTCTTCGTTAATTGCTTCTAAATAGTAAAGCAAAGTAAGGAAAAAATATTATTATTTCAAATGTATCTGGAGATTTTCTGAGTTAGTTAAAAATAATAGTTTTCGGCATCTTCTTCCTTTCCTGAACTACTGAAATTATATCAAATTAAAGAAATACTTATGGTCCTAAAAATAGCAGATATGGACGAGCTTACTAATAAAATGGTTGAATCCCTACACCAATTATATAGCTACATAATAGTTTAATAAAGAGCTTATTGTTAGTTGCATCATATTTGTTGAAATAATAGTGCCATGACCAAGAAAGTTTCCTGAGCCCAGAATTTATTTAAATGAGATTAAATAATACATTGTCAACCAGAGTATTTACATAATGTAAATTTAATTAAGAACATAAAACTAGTGAGATTCATTTATTGCTCTAATATCCCCATAACAATCTATCCGAATGAATTTCCTGAACCTAGAGATTATGCGAATGAAATCAACAACCAAGTATTAAGTAAACTAAAACAAAATAGAAATGCTTTCTGAAATAACATTTATTGTTTTGTATTTCAGTTAACGATTTTCCCCGAAAGTTTATAAATTTAAAGTTAAATAAAGAATTCCACGTTGTTATCCTTGTTAAACAAGCCACCCAGAGTATGGCACATAATAAAGAGTAATTTTGTGTAAATTTGATAATTCAACCATAAGCTTGGTTGTAAATTTTTTTTTTTGCCGTATTACGGGATCGTATTTGTAATCCAAATATCGGCAGATGACGTTCTTATTATCGTCAAACTTAAAACTGAGACAACCTAAAAAAGATATTTTATCCTATGTAAACGTAAAAATTTAAACTGCGATTTCATTTTCTGTAAATAGCCACATACAATCAAAAATATTTTGTTTTTTTGCGTATACGTATTACGCAGTTTAACGAAAAGCCACAGATACAACGATGACATTGGAATTATCAGAAATATATTTTGTTTTCATGTTTTAGTTCAAATGAAAAATCTAATTTGATTGTCTGTGCTTAAAAGTAAATAGAAAACATTTTAAAAATGTTTAACGAAAAAAGAAACATTTACTATACACTTATTTTATTTTAATCATACTTATAATAATTATAATTCACAGCAAATAATTAACTTAAAATATTATTACAAATAAAAACAATTTAATCCAACAAAATAAAATAAGGCAAGTAAAGTTCTCATGCTCACGTACCTCACGTAACTTTAACTAAAATTTAAGCCTTTTAATTTCGGGTACAGCATAAATTTCCGCTCATTTGCATAGTTTTATGTATGCCTCGCCCACTCTTATTTGTATAACCGTACCAGGAAAATATTCTTCTTCGTAATTAACAATTACAAAATCTCTAGGAACAGATTTCCTTTTAATTTTATTAATTGTCATTAATTTTAAGAATTGAAGGTTGTGGTAGTTAATTATCTCTGGCCTGGTTGTGCACTTGACCTCTTTCTTTCAAGTTCCTCTTCTCTCTTTTTTTGGCTCGTGCTTATTTTTCCGCTAACGCTTTTTTCCTTCTCAGCTTCTAATTTCTGGAGATTCTCAAAATATTTGTTGGAAGGCATCAGGCGTTAATTTTTTCTTATGACTTTTTATTTTATTTTCCGGAGGTTCAGGATAATAAAACGAACTCTTAAAAGGAGTGGGAAATTCTTCCTTAAATGATGAATACGAGCAGCTAGGCTGTTGATCAGTTTTCGCGTTAGTATCGTGTTTTGTTTTTGGATATTGAATGACCTGATATTGCTTTCTCTTAAAAGCTTTAATGTATTCGGGGACAATTCTCTTCAAACATTTGAGGGCTGTTACTATTTTTTTGTATTATTTCTTTATTTACAGCAATATAATTCTCATAATAATATTTGTATAATAAGAATAAAGAAAATAAATAGCTTATATAATCTGATATTTAAATTATAATCAATTAGGTCGACCTTCATTAGATGAGTCTCAGCACTCATTGATGGATGTGTGTATTGCTTCAAGATATTTTTTTACGTAAAAGATACTTATTCAAGCATTACAATCACCTTGTAAAAACTAGATTAGATTATTTGGATATCAAAACTGCTGGAAAAAAATATCCTAACGTCGCAATAAAATAGATATGTGTGTAAAATTAATGGACGTATTAAGGGGTTAAATTTGTTTTTAATGTCCTCGAAATTTTCTATTGTAGATTTTTTAATTAATCATGTACATTTACTTATGCAACTATCGCCTACGTATACAGTGACGTATATTTTTGCTATTACTGAGGACAAAGCCACCAGTATTTAGATTTGGATTTTTGGAAATTTTATATATCACGGTTTGAAATACTTGTTTGAAATCTCAGGAACGTGGGATCTCAAAAATGAGCCCTATTAATCGATTTATTGTTGGACCTTGATATATTAATGGAGTTTCAACATCATGCCAGTTGATCCATGAAAAGCAATGCTTCTGGAGGTGGAATATAAGAATGGTTTTGAAATTCGTCATAAAAGATTGTATGATACGGCGCGAAGATCATAGAATTCTCTGTTTTTTGTACAGACATTAGAATATGTTTCCAAAAAAAGTCAATTATGAAAATGTCAATGCGCGAAAATTTGACAGAATTGTAAAGGGATGCAGCGCCTTTCAAACATTTCGCATTTTTTCCATTAAGGCCCCGATTTAAGATAACACGTGGTCGATTTTCAAAGCTAAAGGGGTAACCATAGAAAAATTAAAAAAAATTATGAACGTAACTTTAAAAAAATTATGTTTGCGTTAAATGCCGTTTCTGTGCTTTCGCCCATGGAAAAATTAATTTAAATTAAAAAATTTAACGAAGCTTCGTTAAATATGAATTGTCACTTAATAAAAATTATTGGAGCGAAATTTTGCGTTCAAACGTAAAAAAAATTAAAATTTGTATCATGCTACCTAAAAAAAACAAACAATAAACAACTGTCACTATAACAAATAGTTGTCATTCAATATTCTACAATAATTACGGCTTCCTCGTTACGTCTAGTATGGCTGAAATGTCATTAAAAATTAGTGTCGTCAAAATTTTTAATTTTTTTAAATTTTATAATTTTTTTATGGTTGGCCCTTAAGACACAAAAAATGCGTTTTTTTTATCTAGTAGATGGAGCGTACACCACCACCATGTCTCTTAACCGTATACGGTTAGCGGCAATTAATAGTGACCACCGATAACCAGCGCAAAGTGCAGATGTTAATTTTAGAATGCCTTCACAAATGTGTAAAAGACAAACCCGATTATTAAAAATCGTGCGTTACACATCAAGTGAATGCCGCGTTATAATAAAAATAACTTTACTCATGGGGAAGATTTGCGGAAATTATTTGCAAATTAGGAGTCAATAAAACGCACCGGATCATTTAACAGTTTGAAAATGGCTTTTGGTTCATATGTAGGTCGATCTGATGAGCTGGGAATTATAATGGCAAGTTGATTTGTTTCAAGAGAACAACGTTGCGAACTAAAATCCAGGTGCTATTAACATATGCTAGTATCAGCTGCACTGACTTATATTGAGTTCACGTATGACGTATTATTAGAATAAATTAAAACGTATTTGGCCGATAGTCGTCATGCAATTTTAAAGGTTGCCGAAACTTTATCTTTGCTGTATACCTAGAATTAAGAGTCCTTAGTAATTTCCACATACACATCAGATGCTGTCGCACGCCTATTAAAACTTTTAAATAAACTATAAATATGAAGATTTGGTCGGGTGTCTATACGTATGAATAAATTCCACATATACATTGGAACTCGTGGCTAAGATGCGCTCGCTATAAATAACTTTGTTACCACTACGGTTGTTAAGCCAACCTGTGTTAAACAAAGCTATTCCACGATAGATATTAAAATTTAATCGATCTTTTTAATACACATATATGAATGTAACAAATTCAAAATGTCGAATAGAATTTGAAAATGTCTCAAGCAATTTTGATCAAATTCAGTTTTATGGTGGGATTATAAGCCAATCTTAAATTAAACATAAGGTACTTAAATGGATTAGACTTGTTAGGCTGAACGAAACCCGAAAATATTTATTCATTAATAAACGTTTAGTGAATCCCACACCCCATTTTAAATGAAGATGACCATTTTTCGTAAGGAGCGAAATTCCAATGCAACCAAACTATCTCCATTGATCAGATGATCAGATGATTGACTTTTTTTATTCCAACATAATTTTCTGATATACTTTTTTAAGGGGTATGTGTTTATAACAATTCATCGAATTCAAACGGCATAATGTAATAATCGATAAGGCAAGTTTTTGTAGGCTTCTTAAATAACATACGGGACAATGTTCGGCAATGAAGCCAAATAGCTAAGATTTATTTCATCGTGTCATTACCGACAAAACATACAGCAGCGCAGCTCTTTGTATTATAAATCAAATTACACAGAAAAAAAAAACTTAGTAGTATTGATAAAATATTACTAATATTGATAAAAAATTGATCCCATAAATAAAATTGAGCATTTTAATAAACCTTTTTATCAACTGAAGGGGAATTTTAGAACGAATCTTAAAATATAAAAATGTAAGCTATCGATACAAAATTTATGAAATCAAGAAACTAAATTTTTAAATTTTTAGGTTCTTGTGTGATGTTGATAAAATTTTTGAACTGTTTGATTAATTAATTTGTAATAATTACACATATAATTATAAATTTGTAAAACATGTATAAATTTATTTGTGGATAAAATATAACTTTTAATAATTATATACAGGCGAATATCAATACAACAAAGAGAATATAAAGTACTAGTTTTAAAACTGAAACAAAATTTATCGAAAACAAACAATATTGTTTCAATTTTATAACGAACCAAACACATAATTTATCAATATGATATATATGTGGAATGCTATGATGGTTCGTGGTTATTATTATGCCTATACCTGATATTTTGCTTTATATAATTTGTATTTCAATTATCCGTTAATTTATGTTATATACTAATCGGTTAATAATTTATATTGTATTAGTAATGGTTACTTTATACCTAAGGCAGTTGTGGTATATAAGGACCGATTGTAAAGAAGATGGGGAGAGTTTTTTTGTATTGCTAGAAAAATAAAGTCGATGTTGTGAATTGAGTTAGTTTTTGAATCTGTCGAGATATACAAGTACGCGACAATATTAATAAACTCCACAACTGGGGGCTCAACCTATTTTAATTCGGGATTATAAATTAAATTAAAAAGTATAAAATTAGTATTGTTTATAGTGCGTAATTATTACACATGAGTTATAATTTATTGTGTATCGTTTAGTGCTAAAATCTACTGTGCCACTAACTGTGAATTACAAAAACTTTTATGTGTTAAAAACGTTATAGTGGTACATATCAAGTGAAAATCATATTTTGAAATAAGAGATACAAGTGATAAAATAACTTATGATGAACACTGTGGAGAATAATAATACATTCGACGAATATTTAAACGACTTCGAAACAAGCATACTGAATGCTTTAAAAACGGATGACGGAGCAACAATTCCAGACCAAGTCAAGGCCGAATTGGAACAGTTAAAAGCCAGAGTAACACTTTTGTCTCAAGAAAATCAAGAGTTAAAAAATAAAAATCAAGGAACAGCGGAGGTCGCTACAACTGTGGTAAGCCGAACACGAAATGATAGTTATTCCGGTAAACAGGTTAGTAAATCAACAATAAATAATTCAATCACGATACAAGATGCGCCCAACGATAATTTTTCTATAAGCGGTGGTTCGAATTACGGTTCTACTTCACCAAATCATAACGGTAATAAACAAATAAAAAGTTATAGCAACATAAACGATGATAATGATTATAGAAATATTCGAGAAAATTGCGGTGTTCCTTCGGCTATTCATAATGAGAATAAAGTCCGTCGAGACGAGTTTTTTGACAATCGAAATATGCAAAGTCATCACGAGCATTACGAACGTCCGAGTGCAATACAGTTAAGGGATATTCAATCTACTATTACAACTTTTTGCGGCAATACGAATTATAGAGTTGAAGCATGGGTAAACGATATGGAAAGTTCAATTAAGCTATTTAATTTAAACCCAATTCAGTCATTCATATTAGCTAAGAACGCTTTATCAGGAGCAGCGGCTATAGCTATTAAAGCCTACCCTGAAGTAAAAACGTGGTATGCTTTGCGGAAAGCTTTAGTCAAAGAATTTCATGTAGAGTTAAGTAGCGCTGAGGTTCATAAGCAGTTGCGTCAGAGAAGAAAATTGAGAACCGAAACTCTTAGGGAATATATGTTTGCATTAAGAGAAATAGCAGTTAGGGGAGGTGTAGAAGATCAAGCGGTAATTGATTATTTTGTGGAAGGAATAGATGATACTCCTTCGAACAAAATGTTGCTATATGGAGCTAAACATTTCGATGAATTGCGTTATAAAATGGATGCTTATGAAAATTATATATCTAAACAGAAGTTCCAAAAACCTAATCATTCGGGTAGAGGTTTTAGTTCTTCAAACGAGAGATGTTACAATTGTGGTAAACATGGTCATTTGTCCAAGTCATGCAATAATAAAACGAATGGTCCGAAATGCTTTAGATGTTATCAATTTGGTCATAAGGCTTATGAATGTAAGAATGTCTCAAAAAAGGCACTCGATCCTAAGTCACCACAACCGAGTAGCTCAAATTATTCAGCATCTAATGAAAGGAAAACATATGTAGCTCATGTTTGTGAAAAGTCTAACCAATGCCTAGTCAAGCTTGAGGGAAGTAACATTGAAGCAGTAATAGATACTGGTAGTGTCTTTACAATAATTCGTCAAGATGAATTTATAAAGTTAGGGCGAGAACTTGATAGCAACAGTAACGACATACTAAGCGGAATAGGAAACATGAAGGTTAAATTACTCGGTACTTTTAAGGCAGAACTGATAATGGAGGATGAATGCTATGAGGCAGATATTAAGGTGGTCGAATCAAATATGTTACCTGTACCATTTATAGTTGGATTTGATATCCTTAAAAATGTGGTAATTTTCACTGAAAATGGTCATATAAAAATAAAAAAGAAAGAAGAATTTGCTATTTTGAATTGTCTAGTAGCACAGCAAGAACATTCGATTGAGGTTGGCGACAAGCTGTACGAAAAAACAGTTTGCCAAATGATAGATAGTTACAGTACAAATAAAACCAAAAGTTGTCCGTTTTCCTTAAAAATATTGTTAAAGAATGAAATACCGATCTGTCAGCCACCACGGCGGCTGAGTCAAAATGATAAAGAAGACGTGAAGCGGCAAGTTTCGGAATGGTTGGAGAAAGGGATTGTAAGAACAAGTATTTCGGAGTATGCTAGTCCAATTGTCTTGGTCAGTAAGAAAGATGGTGGAAAAAGAATTTGCATAGATTACCGACGATTAAACAAACAAATCATAATGGATCGATATCCGCTTCCACTAATAGAAGATTTAGTAGATCAATTGCACTTCGCTAAGTATTTTTCAACTTTAGATTTACAAAATGGGTTTTTTCATGTGCCAGTGGACGAGGATAGTCGTAAATTTACAGCATTTGTAACTCCACACGGTCATTTCGAATTTTGTTATGTACCATTTGGTTTGTGTACAGCACCCCCAGCGTTTCAACGGTTTATAAATATAATTTTTCAAAAGCTTATTAATAATGGTCTAATTTTAGTTTACATGGACGACATTATCGTCCCTTCACGGACGATAAGTGAGAACTTGGAATCACTAAAATCAGTGCTGAGTATAGCAAGCGAATATGGATTGCAGTTAAATTGGAAAAAATGTCGCTTCATCCAAACGTCCGTGGAATATCTAGGATATATAATTCAAAACGGGGAATTAAGGCCATCTGAAGCAAAAACCCGAGCTGTTAGGAAATTTGCGGAACCGAAATCGGTTAAAGAAATGCAAAGTTTTCTAGGCCTCACTGGCTACTTTCGTAAATTTGTGCCAAATTATTCGCTAATTGCAAGACCATTAACTGACCTCCTCAAAAAAGATGTTAAATTTGAGATTGTCACCGTTCACAGAAACGCAATTAATGAATTAAAGTTATTATTAACATCGGAGCCTGTGTTGAAGATATTTAAGCCTGAAGCTGATACCGAACTTCACACAGACGCATGCAAGTATGGGTACGGAGCAATATTATTACAACGTGATAGTGAAGACAACCAGTTCCATCCAACGTATTACTTCAGTAAAAGAACCACAACAGCCGAAGAAAACTATTCAAGTTATGAATTGGAAGCCTTAGCCATTGTGAAGGCACTCGAGAAACTAAAAGTATATTTACAAGGAATTCAATTCAAAATAGTAACCGACTGCGCCGCTTTTAAGCAAACGATGAGCAAAAAAAAGTTGGCCTCAAGAATTGCTGGTTGGGCTTTACTATTAGAAGATTTTTGTTACACTTTAGAGCATCGTAAAGGAACAAGAATGCAACATGTGGATGCATTGAGCAGAAATGCAATAGTGTTGGTGGTGAACAGTGAATTGCTAAATCGAATACGAATGGTACAGGATAACGATAGCAAAATCCAACTTATTAAGGCATTATTAAAGCAAGGCCCTTATGAGGATTACACTATTAATCAAGATATTGTATATCACTGCAACGAAATGGGGGAACACCTTATCTATATACCAAAGGGGTTAGAAACGGAAATAATTCAAATGGCGCACAATCAAGGGCATTTTGGGGTCCAGAAAATGATGGAGCTTGTACAAAGACAATATTAC
Source organism: Nephrotoma appendiculata (assembly GCA_947310385.1). Taxonomy (NCBI): domain Eukaryota; kingdom Metazoa; phylum Arthropoda; class Insecta; order Diptera; family Tipulidae; genus Nephrotoma; species Nephrotoma appendiculata. The sequence continues at coordinate 107,447,840 of OX371223.1, forward strand.
ATACCAAAACTTAAAGGGAAATGCGAAACTGTACGAGCAAACTGCATTGAATGTATACTTGGGGCGAGAAAACAAGGAAGGCAAGAGGGTTTCTTAAACCCTCTGCCAAAAGGCGAGTATCCATTAGCGTTATTACATGTTGATCATTTGGGGCCTTTGCCCTGCACTAATAAAGGGTATAAATATATTTTTCTAGTTGTTGATGGGTTCTCAAAATTTTCATGGATATATTCTACTAAGACAACAGGAACTGCTGAAGTACTGGCGAAATTAGAAATACATAGTGCTATATTTGGTAACCCTGAATGTATCGTATCAGACAGAGGACCTGCTTTTACTTCCAACGAATTTGAAGCTTTCTGCGAGACACATCATATTAAGCATACTCTATGTACTACAGGCGTTCCAAGGGGCAACGGGCAAGCCGAGAGAGTCAACGACGTCATAATTCCTGTTTTGACCAAGTTGGCATTAGCTGCTCCGGAGAAGTGGTTTAAATTTACAAACGACCTGCAGCGATTCCTAAATTGTACGTGGCATCGTACAATCAAAAAAAGTCCTTTCGAAGTTTTATTCGGGGTTAAAATGCAAAATCCAGAATACAAAAGCATAGCTGATGTTGTTGCAAATGAAATAATCAACGCATATTGTGACGAAAGGGACAAAATGAGGGTCGAAGTACGTAGAAATATAGAACATGCCCAAGAAGAGCAACGAAGAATCTACCGTAAAAGAAGAAAAGCGTCTACGAAATACCAGATGAATGACATTGTTGCAATAAAAAGAACCCAGTTTGGGGTAGGAATAAAAATAAATCGTAAATACCTCGGTCCATATAAGGTAGTGGAAATTCAGCCAAACGACCGGTACAAAGTTCAAAAGATTGGGGAACACGAAGGGCCAAAATCTACAACTACGGCAGCCGATTTTATGAAACCTTGGAAAAATAAATCAACCTATATCATTAGCAGCGATGAATCAAATGACGAAGACAAATGAAAATACTATTGCCACATTCCATCTATAAAAAAAAAAAAATTTTTAAATAACCCTATCTCGATGAATCGATCTGAGTGATATTTGTGTGATAAACAACGTACCTACCTGAAAATGAGCTAGTTATAAATGTTACCTGGAAGACGAATATTTGTTGAAGAAGACGATAGAAATTTTCTACACTGAGAAAAAAAAAAAAAAAAAAAAAAAAAAAAAAAAAAACAAAAAACGGTTGAAAATGGTTAAATTAGACGATGAGTTACTACTTAAGATATGAAGTGGACTTTAGTGGAGTAAATCAAAGACGTTAATCATAAGGACGTACCTGGTTGAAGGAGGAGCTATATAGTTATTTTGAAATGTTTATGCTAACAAGGATGGGGTTACTTTCACACAGGTTTCATCGAGGCGATGAAATTTTCAGAATGGCCGAGTGTGGAATGCTATGATGGTTCGTGGTTATTATTATGCCTATACCTGATATTTTGCTTTATATAATTTGTATTTCAATTATCCGTTAATTTATGTTATATACTAATCGGTTAATAATTTATATTGTATTAGTAATGGTTACTTTATACCTAAGGCAGTTGTGGTATATAAGGACCGATTGTAAAGAAGATGGGGAGAGTTTTTTTGTATTGCTAGAAAAATAAAGTCGATGTTGTGAATTGAGTTAGTTTTTGAATCTGTCGAGATATACAAGTACGCGACAATATTAATAAACTCCACATATATATATATATATATATATATATATATATATATATATATATATATATATATATATATATATATATATATATATATATATATATATATATATATATATATATAATATATATATATATATATATATATATATATATATATATATATATATATATATATATATATATATATATATATATATACTGTAAGATATATCTGTATAAATAAAATAAATAAAACACCAAACAAACGAACTTTAATATTTTAATATATTTATTAGATAAAATGTTCTGAGTAACGCTGCACAAAATAGCATCTAATAAAAGTCCATGTTTAAACTTCACGGTAAATGTTATGTTTATACGCAAAATAAATCTTCTTCGTACCATATGTAGGATTCAATTCCTGATATGCTTTGAATAATCGTCAAGAGGCATTCTTGGGAATCGTCAATCGAAAATTGTTTTTCTGCTTGTTCACCAGATTCATCCTTGGACAATTTTCTTGTTGGAGTTATTATATGTGGCAATAGGTAAAAGATCAAACAGGCTTTACTGTCTGTAATAAAAATAATAATATAATAAAATTAATATTTTACGAGTAATATTTATAATAAATGTACAAAATGGACCCTTAAAATGAAAAATCTAAATTAATGATATCATCGTTGTTTAACTCTACATTATTTAAGAGATATTTAACTCTACATTGTAAACTAAGATCACAATGAGCACAAAACTATCGAGCTATTATTCTGTTGTGACGTTCAATTAAATCAAATGAATTTTGGTTCAAATAAATGTAAACGTCCACAATTGAAATCATACCTAACCAAATTTTTTTGTTTAACTTTCCAATCATGTCGTTTTCAAACATTTATAACAAAAAAAATGTAATACAAAATTTTAGATTCATGCAGATGGTTAAAAAATTTCGGGGGTACATGAACACATGTAACAAATGATCTAAAATTATAGCGCAGCTAAATGGTGGTTTTTAGCTCCTTATCCTTATTATTAAATTAAATTTAATTGCAAACATACAATGGGAGGAATATTGGATTATACGAATAAAATCATGATATTTACTGTGATTTATTTTGTCCCAGTCTGCCTGCAATTTTTTAAATAATTTTCGACATAAATCCCCATTAGGTCATTTTGAATGTTGTAAAATACTTCAGTCAATGGTGTTGGATTTGGATTCATTTGTTTAAAATTTATCAATCTGAAATCAATAAAAAAATTTAAAACAATATTTAATCTCATAAACTTTAAAAATATATTTACCAATATGAATGAACCCCAGCTTTTTCTTGTATTGTGGCCATTTAATAAAAGCGCCTTCTGTAGATGCCTTCGTAAACTGTGTAATCTGTGCTGCACTCGTTCCTTGATAGTGACTCTCAATGTCTAGCCAAGTACAAGTTTTGGCCTATTTAACGGATTTAAAAAATGTGTACGCATTTATTGGCAAATAAAGAACAATTTCTTTGATTAAGAGGTTCTTCATTATAAGTTTTGATTAATTTTTGTTTCCAACTGTGGGTCGATCAAGTGTTGTGGGCAAGAATCAAAATCAGCTGCGCTTTAAATAATTGATTATGACTTTGTTAAATGATTTTTTGTAAGTCGTTTAAAATTATTATTCTGTAGAACGAGGAATTACATTGTGCTATTGTGCACTTATACGTACTAAAATGAGTTGGGCATTTGGAAAGATTTGCAATGGAGTATTATATCTTCCAGATTCTCACATTTTCTTGTGCAAATAAAGCAATCCATATTACGCTTAGTTATGGAAAGCAATTCTGTTACTGACAAATATTTCTGTAAAAATATACGTAAGAATTAGTTTTTAAATTCGATTCCAGCGATATTAATCGTAAAGTAAATAAACGAGGCAATAGATATAATATTAGAGGCCAATATTGGTTTCAGCAATATTTCTTTATGAATTTCCAGTAACGAAAATAATGTTCATCATATGTAGTTGGCGTATTTTTCAGTAGTAATTAACCACTTAAGTGACGGCGTTTTTCGAGAGTGTGTCCATAAAATGTCAGGTTTTTTTTACATTTCTTTAGAAAATAATTACCAAGTAATCTGAATACAATGTTTTTTTCATTTTTTTCAAGTCACGAGCACAACTCGGGGAAATCAAAAAAAACAATCGAAAAATGCCCCCGAGTCACGCTCGGGCAAATCACTCAAGTGGTTAAAGTAGAGTTGTTTGAAATAAAACTAAAAAAAAAGATTTTCATAAAACTGATTCGGATTTCAATTACTACTGACATAAAAGTCAACTATGATGAACAATTATTTTCCGTTACTGGAAATTCACGAACAAATAATGCTGAAACCAAAATTGGCGTCTAATAAAGCTAAGCGGCTTTGCGAAAGCAAGACAGCTCATGTATGTGTAATTCATACAAGTATTCCACGTAAACAACCACAAATTTATTATTGTTTATTATTTTATTATTATTTTTATTTATTTTATTATTGTTATTTATTATTTTATCATTTTTTCCATTGGTAAACAACCACAAATTTATTAAACATGGATACTATAACCTTACTATAATTTACACAATTTACACACCAACAAATATTCTTTTATATTTATTCAAACATTACTTTTTTAATAGTAACCATTATTAATAAGTACTTTTCACATTTTAATCAGATCTTATCACTGTTATCACAATTTAATTACAACTTAATAATACTTTACATTTTTGAGACCGATTTATAGGGTCACTTGTTCCAGAATGAAGTAAAAATGTGATTTATGTAATTATCTAATTATCTTTGTATATTTGATAACTCGTGATTGTATATGATAAATTAACTTTTAAAAACCAAAATTGATAAAAATTTGTATCGAATCATAAAATTTGTACGTAAAATTAGAAACTTAATTTATCAAACAATCAAAAGTTTATATGCACTTGTAACACCTATAATCCTCTTTAATAAAATAAAGGATGAGTGTTTACATTATATAAACAGATTATAAATAATATACAAATATTATTAAGCATTTATATAAAAGCAGAATTATGTAATATGTGACGCCGAGAACTGAAATTGTTTGATTTCTAAGTTATTTCTAACGTAACAATAACTTCGATGCTAACTAATGTTAGTTAATGTACTCTGATGTATTTCATTTTCTCGTTATAGTTTCGATCTTTGATTAAAACAGAATTTTTTATTGATCTTTCCCAAAAAGAAAATATTATTTATGTTCCAGTGTGAATTATGATACTCGTTCATAATCGAGGGATTCAATATCACCATTTCTATTTTTAATATTAGAGAGACATAGCCTGCATCACGTATCTCAAGCTTAGCTAAACTATGCAACGGGTCTGAATATTTACCGATCAAAATTCTATTGTAAACTACATACAACATATAACAACGATGGAAACACATATAGCACCACCGTAAAATAAAAATATTTATTATTATTTAAAATTTAATGTGAAAGTTTATTACGCCTAGTAATTGTTTCTTCGAACAAGCTTTAACCAACATTTCTTCGTCAATATATTGAAAATTTACCGCTGGCACATTAATTAATATTTTCTGTGCACAATGGCAACGATTCGCCACCTATAAACTTAGTTGGTCTTTGCAAAGATTTCCTGTATTGTGTTAAGGTCTATAATTTCTACGAGGTATATTGGGTTGGCTTACGAACATATTTTTTATTTTTACTTGGAATATCAGCATCGAAATGCAATGACATTGTCTTTTACATATTGGACGACAATATTCGTACGTCTATCGGAATATTATTAATCGTACTTTTTATCCGTCCTTCTATATCAGTCACCGCATCAGTTAATGTTCGGTATTGTAAATTGGTAGGAGAATCAAAAACACCAGAAATGCTCTAAAAAAAGCTTGGTTAAGAACTAGTATTCGTGAAGCAAGGCCACAGGACGCCAAATATTGGTGCAATAAACCGAACTAATTTCCCTCCTACAAAACCGTATGAATCAACTTAAAGTCTTTCTTGACATTAGGGAGCCATCGTTGGTTAATGCTCAGAGATGCAGATGATGAACCATTAAAGTAGTTAGGACTGTATTTCAATCCAGTATAATCACACTCGTCAAACGAGGTGCCGATATTAGTAATAAAGAAGCCTTCGCAATTAAAATAAAGATTTAGTATAAAGTATTCTGCTTATTACTATACTATTTTAAACTATCTTAAGCTGTTAAGTATCATTACCCTTACTCTGATAGTTATCGTATGTCACAATTTGAAGTAAAAATATTTTTTCAAAGTAACTGGTATTAACTAAAATTAACATCGGCAGGAAAATGAATATGTACATTATATGCTCCTTGATTGTCTGTCATAGTTACGCTAGGAAAGTGTAGGTGCAAGATTTAAAATGACCAATCGTCTATGTATTTAATTGAATTAAGGAGGAGTGTATATAAATTGTTTAGCGGCTTGACAAATGTTAATTTTTTTAATATATCATTTTGAATTTTTACGACACGAAAAAATACTAAACAGTTGACATACACATTTGACTAAATTTGGATATTTGATGAAGTCCCATGGTTAAATAAAACCTTTTAACGCATTTAGCCACCTCATTTCAGATATTTTATATTCTAAACAATTAAAGCATAAAAAGTGAAAATGTTCAGGAATACTATACAGAGATTCCTACGAAATTTCGATTTTGAATAAAGAATTCATATCAACTGAAATTGATTTTGTATTCCTTAAGTTGTTAGTACGCAAACAGATTAGAAATTTGGTGCTTTACTTTTCCTACACAAAACAAAATTTTCAATGAAAATATATATGAGTGTCAGTTTTAAGCAACCTTTTGTGCGATTATAATCAATATAGTGCGTCAATGTAGGTCAATAAGTGAAATTTTGTAATAATTGAAAAAAAAATGGATCGCCTCACAAGTATTGAAATGCGTGAATTAGTTATTAAACACTTTAAAGATGGCAAAACTCACAACAAATTGCAGAAATGGTGAAAACAAGTTCTTCTATTGTTCATCATATTATCGAACGCTTCATTTATCAACACCGTGTTGAAAATAAGCCTAGAAAAGCATACAATAAAATATTTTTAAGTGCTCCAAAGTGGGCCGAGAAGGCTGAAAATATTTACATAAAAAATGTCATCCAGAAAGAATACGCACAATATTAAGAGAACCAAATTTTCATGGTACAACAATGCGGTAAAAGCCATCCATCAAGGAAGTTAATCCTAAGGCTAGAATTAAATTAGCCCAAGACCATAAAAGCAAAGATGAAACATTCTGGAACACGGTTTTATTTGCCGATGAAAGCAAATTTAAACTTTTTGGATCAAATGGAAGAAACTACGTATGGATAAAGACTAATACAGAGCCAGCAGCTTAACATTTACGAAGCACTGTTAAACACGGTAGAGGCCATGTTATGTTACGGGCTTATATAGCCTCTTCCGGAGTTGGAAATTTAGAGCTTATCGAAGGCAATTTGAACAAAAATATATATTTAGACATACTAACAAGAAATATGGAGGAAAGTGCTGAAAAGTAAAATATTAAAGATCGTTTTCGGTTCTAACAGGAGAATGATCTGAAACACAAATCTCGAATTGTTCAAAGTTGGCACATTTGGAATACTCCTCATGTCATGAAAACGCCTGCCCAATCACCAGACATCAATATTATTGAAAACTTATGGTGTAAACTTGAAAGCGAAATCAGAAAATATGAGTTTAATAATGTAGCGGGCATAAAAAGAGCATTGTTAGAAGAGTGGAGTAGAATAACTCCAGAGTACACGAAAAAACTTGTAAATTCGATGCCAAAAAGGCTCAAAGCGGTTCTAAAACAAATTGGATATTCTACCAAATATTAATAAATTAATTATACAATGTGAGAATATCAGTAACAAACATATGAATTAATGTTTTAAACAATTTTTAAAACTGCATCATTTTAGCTGTGACATGTTTTTACGTAGAAATTTGGATTTTTGTTACATTTTGTTATAAATTGAAATTTTATACTTGTTTTGTTTTATAAAATTAACAATTAATACTGAAGAGTTATAATTGTTTTTTGGATATTTACTTAAAAAAAAATAAAAATTGCTTGCATCATTTTGGCTGTGAGCCACTGTATTTATCCTTATATCTAAATTTGGAAAAAACTATGTTATGATCGCTGATCGTTGAATAAATTGTCTGATTAGTTACCCCACTAATATTGATAGACTACTAGTGACATGATCTAATATATTACCACTAGAACTACGAGTTTCATTAGAATTAGTTACAGCTAAGTTCAAATTACTCAGTAAGTTGCAGTAATCTTTACAAATATTATTATTTTCTTTATTAATTGGAATATTAATATCATTATAGTATCGAAATTGTTATCAACTTTCAATACGTTTTCAATATGGTCTAAAAATTTTAGTTCAACTAGTACGAATTGAAAATCAAGTAATCCTTCATCAACAGCAATCACAATATAGTTTAAATCTTTTCTGACAAACAAAGCTATACCACCACTTTGTCTATCATCTCTATAGCTGAATGTACTGGCTGATGGAAAAAAATTGAGTATCAATGGACTTTACCCAAGTTTCAGTTAACACTATAATACACACAAAAAAATAAAAGGTTACCACAACACCGAATCGGTGTTACATAGTGTCCCACCGACCGGATATTTATAATTTGAATCCAATCGGGTGTTATAATAAAAATGACAAAAAATACTATTGAATAAAAACTTTTACACCGAATACAAAATATATTTTTATATTTTTCGGAGCTTATATATTTTAACACCGATTTTATTCTAATAACAGCACCAATCAAAGTTATATAATCACACCGAATTGGTGAACTTCGTAACATCTCTCTTATATTTTGTAAATATCCTCTTGGGCATTTTTACAGACCCAAATTGGGTATTTTTTGAAATAAATAAATTTTATTTTATAATTTTTTTTAATTTTATTTAGTAAATAATATGGTTTACAATTTTGTTCTAATTTATTCCTTTTCAAAGTACCTACAATTTAGTTTTTAATAAACAGGTTTTATTAACACACCCAAAATTAAATTCAAAGTTTTTTTTTTTTTTTTTTTTTATTGGTAACTATGCGATCTGTTTTGGGGCTCAAGGCTCACCCTGCTCTTCCGCGGTTATGCTTTTAACGTCCTTACTTTACGCCTTGCGGCCAACTCGAGGACGTACGGCTATAGGACCGATTTAAGACCATCTGCACATTGCAAGCTCCATGCCAGCCTATACCGGCATGGAAGATGGGTCGGCCCATGGGTTTTGCACACCGACAGGGGGTCATAGATGTGTTACATTTCACCACAGATCGAAATCTGTTGATGAAATTTCACTTTGCATCCTGCCCCTATCGGGATTCGAACCCGGTACCTCCCGATCCAAACGCCAAAGCTTTAACCACTGTGCCATTTGGTCGGTAAATTCAAAGTTAAATTAATCAATCAAAATAAAAATTAAATTCAAAGTAGCTTAAAAAATTAGGAACTTAAACTATTTTTAACTCCATTTAACTTGCCGTGAACTGAACTTTATTCATACTTAGAAATGTCTCCTGTATAAATAAATAAATCGAATCGTGATCCTGCAAGTACCGCAAAGATGTTTCAATGCAGCTGATACTGTCATCAAATTCTAAATAAATTAAAAGAACCCAAATTAAAATTAATTACATTGTGTTTATCATTTTTTTCATTAATTTATTTGTTTACCATTTTAATTAATTCTTAAGAATTAAAATCTCACATGAATATTTTCACAATTCACAAATTGAATACACAGTACTACAACTTTTTACTTTAAATTTATAAAAATGTAATGCAATTTTGAAGTGATATCTACAAAATCCAAATCGTCGGTCGAGTACTTAAGTGTTACAAACGACAAAAACTTGAAATTGAGATAATTGAATCTAAAGTTTAATCGGCTACGAACGTAAGCCTATACACTATTTGTCAAAATAAAATACATTTTCTTAAAATATGCAAAACGTCTCATCTAAAATTAAAAGGAATCTTTAATCAAGCCCACAGTTTAATTTTAAACCGAAATTTAAAATTTTGAAAATTGCGTATGTAACACAAAACCGTTTTTCATATTTTTTATTTGTATGGTATGTAAATATCAGTATTTTCGTTTTTCACGTGTTATTTCAAAACAGAATTATTATTTATCGTAAGAACGTAATTTTGGAAATTTAATGAATCAATAATGCCAGAGAAAATAAAAATTCTTATTTGAAGGCTGTATGCCAAACTTAAGGTAAATAATTTACTAAGGTAAAAATCGGTTTTAGGACAGATTTTTCGGTCAGTTTGTCATAGAGTTTTTGAAAAACTATTGAAGTTACCGAAAAATTTACTTAAAATCGATGTTTACCTTAAGTTTGGCACACAGCCGAAGTAGTAGAAATGAATATACATTTTATTCATTATAAAAATAATATAAAATTTAACATTATTAACCGATTCAAACCCAGTATTGAAAAACACTGTCGAAGAATCCCAAACAGCGGAACCGCGCTTTCTCTAAATGAGAGAGGCAGATGAAATGAACATTTTCGAATTTTGTAAACACATATTACACAAAAATCGAAGAAACCAACGATATTTAGTAACGGTAATTTTCCTTTTATTATGACAACTTGGCTTGTATAGTAATTACAGGTGGAACCTCGGTTTGACGTACCACAATTCGGTGGGGTTACACCCCCATATTATGTTTTTGAATTGAACCGTCTGTTGACTAGTTACACCCCCCATGTAATATGGGGTGTAATCATTTAGTATACGCTTCAATTTTGCAGAATTGTGGTCCGTTAAATCGAGGTTTTACTGTAGTTGTTGGTAGTTTTGCATGCATTTCATTATGCAACACACTCACAAATACATATTAATTTAAAAATTGTACTTAAAAAACTCACGTGTTACTCATGATGCGACGTGCTTTGTTCAACGTTTTTAGAAAGACTAAAACTGCGTATAAATTTTCACTTAACTATTAATAAAATAAAAATTAAAAACTTTGTAACTATTTCATTCGACAATATTGTATGTTTATATCATACAAATCCTGATTCTGAATTTATAATTTATGTTGTATCCGCAGACAGATCATATGTTTGTATCATTCAAGCCCTGAACTTACTTTTAACATGTATAGCTTGATCTCATATGGTGTTGTATGTTTAAATCATTCAAAACTTAATTTTCCTTTTGCGTTTATATTTGTTTTTAATATTGATTGTATGTATGTAACACTTAAGTATTATTCTAATTTTAACTAAAATTTGAGAGTAAATTATGTTATTCCCATATGATTAGTTTATGTAACAGATAAGTATTTTTTGTATGTTACCAATTAAGCATATGTAACACTTGGCACACTGGTATCTTTCTATAGGATTGAGATATGAACATTTTGAAACTACAAATCGAAAGATCTCGTTTTTTTAAGTGAGATGGCACTACTAACTCAAAAACGTCCAAAATGCGTTTGTAACATTTAAGTACTGGGCCGACGAAATGAAGACTGAAATATAATATTTAAAATCGTAAATCCTTGAAATTCTTTCTAACAAAAAACACCAAAAAAGGATTAAATTTTATCCTAAAGGAGTTTCCATGAGTTTTTGGGGATTTCTCTTGTAATATACAACATATTCAGAGACGGTTAAAATTCTTTAACACCAAAAGAGGTAACAAATTTTATTTACAAAAATAGTTATCCCATCGGATAAAGTTAAATATTTATCCGATGATGCGGTGTTAGATTCTAAAATAATTATCCGATTGGATAAAAATAAACTAGTTATTAGGATAAAAAATCTATTAGCACCGTTTATTTTTTTGTGTGTATGGATGACACAAGAAAACGAATCTATTACTTCTAAAATTCTATCAAATTTAGATAACTTATTCAACTTATTCACCCTGCTATCATCCATCATCATTGTGTTTAATAAAAACAAGGAATGCATAGACAATTATCCAAGCCTCATAAAATATGATCGAAAACAGTGTTTCGTCAAGTACATACATCTTAATACCAACAAAATAATTAAATCGTATAAAAGCAAATATGGTTACCTGTTTGAAAGTTATTACTGTTTGTATTTGTGTTATTGCCATAGTACGTAAATATATTTCAGTGCCATCAATCCAGATAAAATAAAATTTCATATATTTGACATATGGAATGTAAACATAATTAAAATGAGAAAAATGTTGAATAGTAAATTGTAATTAGTTATAAAAAATAATAAAATCTTAGCTATATAGTGAAATAATATTATATGGTGAATTATGAAATTAACCAGAAGTAGCAGCAGTCCATCCATACAAACGGTGTAGATAATTGATATCATTGACAGAATCAATACGATGGATTTTTGTGTCGCTATGTTTCCTGACCAAAATGTTGTTGTCTTGAACCCACAGAAACTGAAGATTGTATTTGAGTTTAAGTTTTTTCGCCTCGCCGTATAGTTTTGATTGCAAAGACGACATATGATGAGAAACAATTATCTTTCGGTCATTGTTGCATTCGGAAGTTGACAATGAATTCAGTTCCGATAAAAACAAATTCTTTTTTACGCGAAACTTTTTTATAATATCATACTTGACCTGCTTACTTCTTAGTTTGATTATGACCAATGGTGAATCCGCTGACTTCACGTTCATTTTAGTTATATACTATGTTTCACTGCATTTTTTGATGTAATATCTGTTTGATTTGATGCCACTTGAAGAATTCAAAATATTGAAATTACATTCTTCTCATAATGACTTGGATCGTTAGGTAAACCAAAGATTGCCAATTTATTTTCAAGGTCAACTCGGTTTTTCTGATCTAGATCGGCTTCAATTCTATTAATTTTGTATTCACAATATTCGTGTTTTGACTGTGTACTATCCAACCTAGTCTTAAGTATATTGTTTCCATATGCGTTACCATATTCATTTCTTTAAATTTTCCTGAGAAAAACTGTTGAAAATTTTCGATGTTAATTACGCAATCCCTAAGGTCCATTAAAATTCGCATTATGTCAGTCAAACTAGCATTTTTCTGTTCATTATCCGGTTGCTTATTCGCCGGAGAATTAGAAGATTTTTTACCTAGGCAGGATTCACACTTCCAAATAGCATTGCCTTGTTGTATACGTTTGATAAATTCATTCCCAATATTGGCACACCGCGCATGAATATCTAATTTGCACTGGCCACATTGAACACCTTGGCTTCGAGTTGAAGATTGGGTTACATTCTTACTACATATAGCACAGTTGGGCATGTTTATATATATTTTCCGTCACCTAAATTTTTGAGCGCGAAAAAATGACAATACAAATTCATAAACTTTTAATCAGCTTTATATTGGTTATAGAATATAAATGAACTTTAATTTATTATTTATCACAATAAAATGTATAGTTGAATATTAAGTTGCTATTTTAAATTAATTCAACTTAGTATTATTCAGATTCAAAAATTATAATTTAATATCAGACAAATTGATTGAATAGGTCCGTACACTATGACGAATGAATAAAGAATGAGGTTAGTTACAGAAAAGGTTATAGTTATAATGAGTTGAATAAGGACCTGGTTACATACAAGTTTAACTTTTTTATCCAAATGACTGTTGAAAAAATAGTCGATTGAGAATTCCTTCGGCTTTCCGAGCTTTATTAAGTTGCATTTTAATGTGTGAATTGAGGTATAATTATAGTCTCCGAATTATAATAATAAACGCTATATCATCGGAACAATTCTGTGAGGTGGCCAATATTTATTTCAGTGGATCTCACAATTTATCGATATTTTTGTTTGTTCACGCACATCAACAATAATGATTTCTGCTCGTCACAGCATATTGGTGGTTCGATGCTCCAATTACGCCACATCCGCGGAACATTTCTGTGAGCTGGCCAGAATTGGTCTTAGAAGTAGAATTTAAGTATATCTAAGGCTGCGTATAAACTAGAATGTCCGTATTAGTGTTTTAAAATTTTAGTATGTTGCGTTGTGTTTTTGAAATGAAACAATTTGCGATATATAATATGTCAGGATTCCGCCTATATCAGTTATAGCCGTTAACCTTAATCTTTAAAAAGCCACAGCTATATGTTGGTAATGTCACAAAGTAACTAGAAATCATAAATTAGATTAGTTACAGAAACATTTTTACCAGAATTCTACTTTGAAATGTGTATCCAGTGTGTCCAGCAAATGTCGACCAGTGTGATCTCTCGATTTCAATATATTAGTGACTGTGTTTCTACTTTCTTGCAGAAAACTTTAATTTTGATTTGAAACTGTCTATATAATTGGATCAATAGACCTTATATTTCACATTAAATTAAATTTGAATTTAACACTTAAGTGAGTCAAGAAAAATTATCTTAATTTGAGTGATTAAGGTACCCGGGTACCTTACGTGAATTTTTTCTGGAAACTATATTTTTTTTTGCAATTCTGAAATGTGTAGCGGATTTTGCTAAAATTACTTAAAATGAAAACAATCTTGCATTATGTAGCTGCAACATGTTAGTTTTCGAAGAATATTCTGTAAATAATCCAACGTAGACATCAGTGAAAAAATGTATCGATAGTAATAAAAAAAATGTTGGATGGTATTTTTGTAATAAATAAAAATACATAGATGCAGAAATACAAACAATGAAATACATTGACATGTAACTCAAAACTATGTATATTTGCGTATACTTTCTTTCAAATATAGTGTACAATATATTAAGGTACTGGGGTATATTTGTTACTCTAATTCGTAAAACTAAACTACTTTTTGCAATCACGTTCGCCCAAGTTGTAAAATTTCTCATTTTAAAGTGTGATCGTAATCTATCAATTGAACTACAAGTTCTCATAAAATTAAAACTTTTTATTATGACTGGAACATGCAAAGCTAGACGTTTGAAAGTGTAAAAGGTTGAATTTTAAACAGCAAGCTAAGCTGGTCGTGTTTGTTTCAATTTTAATTTTATTAATATTTAATTGTTTAGTTTAATATTTATTCTATTGCTTATTACCAATTTGTGTTATATAGTGTTAATAATTGTATATGACTGTAAATAACTGTATATAGGGAATTATTGGTTGTTCCACTAAATTTGTGACTTTTTTTTTGGGTGTTTCTTGTTTAAATAATATAACTATAAATTATTTAAAATATGATTTGTTTTAAATGTAAAAACTAGAGGTGATAAATTAGATATTGCATGTGGTGGTGTCTGCAGTGAACGATTTCATAAAAAATGTGTAGGTTTAACTGCCTACGATGTTGATTTGATCAGAAGTGATATTGGCGTGAAATTTAATTGTGTAGAGTGTTCCAATAATTTTGAATCTTTGAAAAACAAATTGGCGGAAATTTTAAATATTGTAATTGATAATAAGGCGAACATAAAAATAATGGACGTTAAGTTAAATAATGTAGCGGATTCACTTCAGGCAATGAATAATAAGGTAACCGCTACTTCAGCTGTCGTAAATTATAGTGAGACGGATGCATCGTCTCTCTCGTATGCTGATATCTTAAAAGTACCGGTTCATGTTAAACCGAAGAATGTTTCAGCTAATATGATTTCTAAGGTCTCTCAAAAAGAAATAAAACAAGTTGTAAATCCTGCTAGTCTATAGCTGTGGAGTTGAACAGTGTGCATGAGCAAAAAAAATAATAGTGTTACGAAGTTGGGTAACTTGTCCTTATCTTTGCCTTTGTCTTTGGATACATTATCTGCTGCGTCTACGGCTGTCGATCATTCATCTATAGTTGCTGATACATTTGATCGTTCAAGTTATGTCACGCCTGTTGTTAAACCTGCAATTCTTGGCTTTAGTTACACATCTGGTGTATTAAATAAATCAATTTGTGGGACTAAGTGCTATTCTGAAAATTTTGGCATTAAAACAATTATGCCGATGCTCTGGTTGCATGTATCAAAATTTAATTCCGATACATCTGAAGATGATATTTTGTCGATGGTAAAAACATGTTTGCATACTAATTTTTGTAAGCTGTTTAAATTGGTACCTAAAGGAAGAGATCTTGGATCCTTGCATTATTCATGTTTTAAATTGGGTTTACCTGCGGAATAACGAGATAAGGCTCTTGATCCTGATATCTGGCCTATTGGGGTTAATATTCGGGAATTTAATAATGTAAATTTTCTTACAAGGTTGCCTCATCATACGAAGTTTCGGATTCCAGCTGCAATCAACACGTTAATTGTTTAAATTTCCTTCTATGTAACGTGGTATTGCTGTTCCAAGTGACAATTTGCAGGTAAATATTGGTTCTTGTTTAAAGTTCGGCCACTTAAATGTTCGAAGTCTAGTAAAGCATTTTGATGACGTTACTGTTTTATTAAATGAGTACAAATAATTATAATATTATTCGTTTTGACCGAAATCATAATACGCGATGGGGTGGTGTTGCTATTTATTATCGATCTGCATTAAACATCAAAAAAATATTCTGCGGTGCTTTTGGTAAAGTAGAAATTTTAGTGTTGGAGCTTACGGAATGTATTGGTAAAATCCTTATTATTATTATTTATAATCCTCCACCTGGTTGTGCTGATGATGTTAATAATATTGAGTTGATTTTTTTAGAATACCTATCACTATATGAAAAAGTTATTTGTTGTGGAGATTTTAATTTTAACATGTTGATACATAATAAGTTAAGTGATTGCTTGAGGTTACATAACTTGTGCTACTTAGCTTTTAATCCAACGAGATTAGGTAGCACTTTATTAGATTTAATAATTTTATATGTGCCTGATAAATGCAATATAATTTCTTTTGGTCAATTAGTAGTTCCTGCCATATCGGATCATGATTTGATTTATGCTTGCTACAAGTTCTGCCGTACTAGAGACAAAATTTACTATTCCATAGTTCGTGATTATAACGCTGTTAGCTATGAACATTTTATAGATCAGTTCTTTTCTTTAAATTGGAGTGGAATCTATTTTTTTAATGACATCAACGATATTGTTCATGTATTTAATTCATATGTGTTACAATTAGATTCTGTTTGCGTGCCTCGGAAACGGAGTATTAAAAAATGTCCTACTGCTCTTTGGTTAAATGTAAAGATTTTGGACTTAATGGCGCGTAGAGATTTTGCTCACAAGAAATATAAAAGTTCCAAATTAGTGATTGATTGGGAATCTTTTAAATTTCTTAGAAATAAAACTAATGCTTGCGTCAATCAAGCGAAAACTAAGTTTTACTTTGGGAATATGCATAATCCTAAGCTTACATGGAACAATTTAAAATGGCTTGGTATTTCATGTTCGTCTACTGAAGGAATCATTATTTTTTCTGCTAATGACATTTTAGATGGTATAAGTAATTTTAGTGAATCCTTAGGCGTTTTGCCTTTGCCGAATTCTAATTATTGTAGTTCTGATGGTTATAAATTTTCTTTTGATTGTGTTGATGAGCTTATGGTACTGAATGCTATTAAAACTATTAAATCAGATTCAATGGCATATGATATGGTTGATTTCAAAATATTAAAATTATTTATTGATTTGTTTTTGCCACATATCACATTCATTGTGAACCAGTGTTTAAGGGAATCAGTATTTCCTGAATTATGGAAAGTGGCTTCGATTATTCCTTTTCCTAAAAAGGATGTTATTTCTACTGTTTTTGACATTCGTCCGATAAGTATTTTGCCTGCCCTTTCTAAAGTTTTGGAAAAAATTATGCAAATACAAATGCTTGAGCACCTTAATTGTTTTGATTTTCTTTGCAAATTCCAATCGGGTTTCAAATCAGGTCATAGTACTACAACCGCACTTATTCATATAGTTATGATATTTCTGCTACTTTGGAAAAATGTAACTCATTTGTGATTTTAGTACTTTTGGATTTCTCTAAGGCTTTTGACTGTGTCAATCATACACAGTTGCTTCAAAAGCTTAAGTTGTATTATAAGTTCTCTAATTCTGCTATTTTATTGTTACATTCATGTTTTGATAATCGTAAACAATTTGTAAAGCACGGTGACATAAAGCAAAATATATATAAGAGGAACCATGTAGAGATTCCGAGGTTTATCTATTTTACTTTTGGCAATCTGTACAGGCCTAACAAGAACAATAAACTGTAAAATAAGTATGCCGATATGTTTATAAGATACATATATATGGATTAAATATAGAAAAAGATTAAATTTGTGTATATAAATAAATTAAAACTATAAAATAAGATTAACCTCGGAAAAACCTGCCCATAAAATTTGCACTACTTGATTTCTCTTATATATTTATTGCTCGATGACGGTGATGATATTTCCGAACTACGGGATGTTTTTGTTTGTGTTCCCCAAGGTTCAATTTAAGGTCCTTTACTTTTTTCTATTTACATTAATGATCTTCCCTGGTTTATTTTAAATTGTCGTTATCATTTTTATGCTGATGATTTGCAATTGTATATTGGTGGAGACTCGTCGAATTTAGATAAAATTGTGAGATTTCTGAATTATGATCTTAACAGTGTTTCGCTATGGTCTAAGAATAATGTGCTTACCATAAATCCTTCTAAAAGTAAAGCATTATTTTTCTCCAAAAATAGCTCCCATGGTATTGTACCTGTACGAGACAGTACCACTTTGTTGAGAAAATCTCGCAGGAAATTTATTATATTTGCTCGTTCCTGATGGCTTACTTTACGATCAGCTCGTTCAATTAAAACACACCGAGTTCCACCTTTAATTTACAATATAAAGTTTATTGTTACAATATTTGGTCTAATTGGGTTGACAGCAAGATTAGAAGAGAACTTTTTCTTCTTTTACAAATGTTTGGTTACTAAAATTTTACTATTAACGATATAGAGACCTCTAACCTTGAACATTTGAATTAAATAATTTACTATAATATTCAGTACGAAATTTGTTCATGGTTAGTATCACTAATCTATTACAATAATTTTTCTTATTTTTAGACTTGTCAAATTTATACAAACAAAATTATTGCTGTCATAATTTAGCTTTATAATACAAGTTTAATAGTTTAATGTATGTAAATAGATGTTTCCTTTAGGTATCAATAGTTTGCAGTGCATACACGGATTAGCTGTGATTATCAGATAAGTATAGAACTTTAATGTATTTAATTTCGATGATTCTTTGTGTTTCTTCTATTTTTAGGTTGGGCTTCATCGTGAATGATCTGCTATTGATGATTGTTTTTGTATACCAAGTGACGTTTTGTGGAATCCAAACATCCCGCCGGCCATGAATCACCCGATTCATTGATTGGAAGTATGCACATTTTGGTTATTGGTCGGCGAAATTTTCCGTGCATTGTTTTTACAGTTGCTACTCTTACTCGTCCATCAGCTCCTGTGTGAGTTTGAACCACACGACCCAGTTGCCATTTCCCAGGTGGTAAATTGGTATTCTGTAATAATACAACATCATCGAGCTTAATGTCAGGCTTACCGGTCTTCCATTTGACTTTATTTTGCAGAGTAGACAGAAATTCTACATGCCATCGTCTCCAAAAGTGTGTTACTATGCGACGGACGATATCCCATCGGTTGTTGGCTGAAAGTCTTTCATCTGGCACCACATCGGGAACTTGACTCATTGGTCGGTGTATCAGAAAATGTGCTGGAGTAAGTAGGTTGAGGTCATCAGTGCTTGTAATGGAAATGGGTCGCGAATTCAATATAGACTCAATTTGACAGCTCAGTGTTGTGAATTCTTCTAGTGTCAATATTTGCTCTCCTACCGTTCGTTTCAATAGAGTTTTGGTTGATCGAACGGCTGCTTCCCACATGCCACCCATGTGTGGTGCCCCAGGAGGATTAAATTTCCATGTAATCTGGTTATCTAAAAGAGACTTGTAAATTTCTTCGTTATTTTTGGATAAAAATACTTGCAGATCGTTGAGGTAATTAGCTGTGCCCACGAAGTTAGCCCCATTATCGCACAGGATGGTATTGCACAGGCCACGACGACTGACGAACCTCTTTAAGGCTCCCAAAAAACTTTGTGTACTCATCTCCATACAACACTCCAGGTGTACAGCTTTAGTTGCTAAACAAACAATAATACACAGGTACGCTTTGACTGGAATTGCACCTCTTCTTCTCAATGGGTGCATTCGGAAAGGTCCGGCAAAATCCAAGCCAACACATGCAAATGGATGTGTCATTCGAACTCTCTCAATAGGTAATTCCCCCATAAGCTGTTCCTGCATTCTTGGTTTATAACGTATACACCTGATGCAGTTACGAAATGTCCGACGCATCAAATCTCTCCCTCGTATTATCCAACATTTTTCTCTTACAAGCTGTAGCAGTAGTCCCGGTCCTGGATGACAATTTATCTGATGGTAATGATAGACGATTCTTAGAGTAAAATCAGCCTTTGCGTGAAGAATAATCGGATGTTTTTTGTTATATTGCGCCAGCGACTTCTGCAATCTCCCGCCGACCCTCGTTACTCCGAATTCATCTAAAAATGGGGATAGCTCTAACAACGGACCCCCTTTCGCGAATTCTCTTTTCTTCACCAGATTCTCATATTCTTCTTTAAGGTGTATCTTCTGTGTTTCTCTGCATAACCACCGTTCTGTTTCGTCGACTTCTTCTACGGACAAATGTTTAAGCTTCTGTTTGTTTCCGGGTCGCGTAAATACTCTTCGAACATAAGACGCGATATGGAGTAGACGTAGGTATTTTGATGTGGTGGAAACCAGACGCTCAATAAAATCACTTGCCTTGTAAGCTATGTATAATGATTGGAGATTTTCTTTCATACAGATGTTCGGTTACATCGTTGTTCTTCTGTTGCGGCCGCAGTTTGCTTTTGATTTACGTAAAAAATCTGGTCCTCTCCACCATAAGGAAAATTCCAACAACTCGGCAACTGATAACCCTCTCGTTGCACAATCGGCAGGATTGTGTTTGGTTAGAACATGCCTCCACAAACCTCTGCCATAATTCTCCAAAATCACCGAAACCCGATTGGCAACGAATGTTTTCCACCTTCCTGGATGGCTTGAAAGCCAATCGAGAACGATATTTGAGTCGGTCCACAAACATATCTCCCTCGGACGTAACCCACTTTGATCTATAATTGCTCTCATGTGATTCGTGAGTAACTGTGCTCCAAGAAGCTCTAATTGCGGCAAACTTCTTTGTTTCAGAGGAGCAACTCGTGTTTTGCCTCCAACAAGATTAACTGAAGACTCTCCCTTCGTTACTGACTGCACCTATATAACAGAGGCGTAAGCTTTCTCGCTTGCGTCGCAAAATCCGTGCAACACAAGGTTTTCAGTTACTTCCAGCCATCTCGGAATTCGTGTTGCAGATGCATTAACTATTTCTGCTCTAATATCTCGCCAATTCTTCGCAACTTCGACTGGAAGCTCGTCATCCCATTCAAGTTCACAGAGCCATAAGCTCTGTAATAACATCTTCGGCCTGATTAGCAGCGGTGACAACCAGCCATGTGGGTCGAATATTCGACTAATCTCTGATAAGAAAGTTCTCTTGGTGTGTTTTTCAGTGTTCGGCATTTCTACAGAGAACATGAAATTGTCTTCTTCTGGATTCCAACGAATACTAAGAACTCGTACTGCATCTGGATGATCGGATAGTGTCTTGGTTGATGTATCTGACGCGCTGTTCAGTAATTTCCGGAGTGCCGCATCATTTGTTGTGAACTTTCTCAAATTGAATCCCCCACTCGATAATATTTCCACGACATCTGTCTTGAGCTTTAACAGCTTGCTCGGAGACTCAGCGCCCATCATCAAGTCATCTACGTAAATGTTTTGTCTGATGACCCGTGCTGCTTCTGATTTCGTATCTTCAAATTGCTTAGCCAATTGATTTAACTTGTACGTGGTTACAAATGATGCTGATGTCGTGCCGTACGTGACGGTTTTTAATTGATAGGCAGCAATTTTTTCTTCTGGTGATCTTCGCCATAGTATCATCTGGTACTTCTGGTCATGCTCGTGTACAAGTACCTGCCGGAACATTTTTTCAATATCTCCGGTCAAAACGTATTGAAAAATTCGGAATTTCAATTTTACTTCGTGTAAGCTCGGTTGCACGGTTGGTCCCTTCAACAAAACTTCGTTTAACGATTTTTTCCCACCAACTTTAGCTGACGCATTGTAAACTACTCGTAGCTTTGTGGTCGAACTCGATTGCTTCAGAACTCCGTGGTGTGGCATGAAATACGCGCTCTGATCTATTTCCCCGTTCACTCTGCTCATGTGTCCCAATAACTCATATTCGTCCAAAAATTCGATGTACAAACGACGTAAATTTGGATCTCGTTCAAATCGCCTTTCCATGCTCTCCAGGCAACGTAGGGCTAAATTGAATGTACTTGCTAACTGAGAAGTAGATTCTTTGAATGGAAGCCGAGTAACGAATCTTCCATCTTGGGCTCGAGTTGTGGTTTCTTGGGAGTATCGAACGCAATTTTGCTCTTCAGAAGACATACGACTTTCTAACGCACCAGTGACTTCCTCTATCTCCCAAAACTTTCTTAAAGCTGCATCAATATCAACTGTTGTTGTGTACGTTGAGACCGTATCACTTGACCCTATTAGCGAGCCTCCTCCAACAACCCATCCAAACTTGGTTTTCTGAGCTACGAGATTGCCATCAGGAGACCTCATCTGGCCATCCTCTAGAATATGGAAGAACACATCAACTCCTAGTAATAGATCGATGTTTCCCGAGGTATCGAAATGCGGATCTGCTAGCGTTATGTCTTTTAACCATTGTCGATCCCCCTGCCAGACGGTTAAATTTGGTAATCTGGATGAAATTGTTTGCAAGATCAACGCCTGTATAATGATTTTATCGGCTTCTGGATATACGTCATGGCGCGATCTTATACATATGGTGACAACTCCCTTAGAACTTCCTGCACTAACGCCACCTATTCCCTTTATTAAGATTCGACTATTTCTCCGTTTCAGACCTAACCTTTGTACACAATCGTTTGTTATAAATGAGGTCTGTGAGCATGAGTCCAACATCGCTTTGATTTCCCTCTCTGTACCATCACCCCCGTAATACGAACGATGGCTGTAGGTAAAATTCGTATACTACTGTCATCGAATGACGCTGCGCTGCTACTAACCCTCGATTGACTTAATGCTGACACCACTGTATCACCTTTGTTCTGTGTTTGGTTTCCTGCCTTGCTCTCGTTTTCGTGAATGATCGTGTGATGGCGGCAATGACAGTTCTGACACCTACTCTTTGATCTGCATTCGATAACTCGATGTCCGATGCTCAAACAATTGAAACAGCGGTTGGTTTTGCTGATGTAGCCTCGTTTTTCCTCTAATGCCATTTCCTTAAATTTAGGGCATTCTGACAACCGATGACCCCCACGTTTGCAAAGTAAACATGGGCCAAACTCAGGAATCGACACAAAACTTTTTGTTCTAGCCGTAGTTTCTTGACTTCTTTTTGCAGGACCAGACGTTGATGAAAATGTTCTCGTTGATTCGAAAGTGTCTGCTCGCTTATCCAGAAATTTCAGAAATTCATGTACAGTTGGAATGTCGATATCTGCAGACTCTTTTGCCCATAAAGCCTTCGTGCCCTCATCTAATTTCTCCAAAAGAAGGTAAATCAGCCATGGATCTCTGGATTCACTTTCAATATCGAGCGCATGTAACCCTCTAACCACTGTATCTACGGTGTCATGGGTTTTTCGGATGTTATTCGCGTTGGCACTGGAAATGTTGGAGATATTTAAAAAATCCCGAATAAACGAATTAATTATATATTTTTTTCGATCATATCTTTCAGTAAGCCTTTTGATCGCCTCTATGTAATTAGCATCTGTGATTTTCAGATGCCGAACGCGATCGAGTGCTTCGCCGTGGAGATAACGCACTAATAATTAGAATTTTTGCGATGCATCGTATTTCAACTTTACAGTATTTTACAACGCTCGACACGTTTTGGGAGACACTTTGATTTGCGGTATCATTTATATTTGCAGTTTCTAGCCCGAACTGTCTTTTTCTTAACCATGTATTGAGCTTTGAGACCGCAGGGTAATATGAGTTCTCAAATTCGTCTATTTGCGACTCTTTCTCTGGGTACGCCAAAAGTTTGTCCTCAATCGTGTGAAATCGATCGAGCAATTTGTGGGCATATGACAAACGTTCTTTAATGTCATCTATCGATTCTCCTGATTTATCGGATAGAGCATTTGCGAAATTTAAAATCTTTGTCATACTACCCTTGCAGGCACTTCGTTGCTTGACTAAAGAGTCCATTATAATGGAGATCAACACTTAAAATTATTTCTCACACGCTATGATTATTCGAGAAACTATTTTCCCCGCCCACAGAAAGTCACTTTGCGTTTAATAAACACTCGCGAAAAATTTTGTTTTATGATAGCTTAATACTAGCAATTAATTATGATACAGTTTATACATCACCAAATTTTGTTTGTCCGCCACACGTGGTGTCCTTTGTATGTACCTCCAAAAGGTAATCACCAATTGTATTGTAATTGCGTTTTTTCAAAATGGAACCCAATCCGCGGTTCGAAGGACCAATGTACGAGACAATACCACTTTGTTGAGAAAATGTCGCAGGAAATTTATTATATTTTCTCGTTCCTGATGGCTTACTTTACGATCAGCTCGTTCAATTAAAACACACCGAGTTCCACCTTTAATTTACAATATAAAGTTTATTGTTACAATATTTGGTCTAGTTGGGTCGACAGCAAGATTAGAAGAGAACTTTTTCTTCTTTTACAAATGTTTGGTTACTAAAATTTTACTATTAACGATATAGAGACCTCTAACCTTGAACATTTGAATTAAATAATTTACTATAATATTTAGTACGAAATTTGTTCATGGTTAGTATCACTAATCTATTACAATAATTTTTCTTATTTTTAGACTTGTCAAATTTATACAAACAAAATTATTGCTGTCATAATTTAGCTTTATAATACAAGTTTAATAGTTTAATGTATGTAAATAGATGTTTCCTTTAGGTATCAATAGTTTGCAGTGCATACACGGATTAGCTGTGATTATCAGATAAGTATAGAACTTTAATGTATTTAATTTCGATGATTTTTTGTGTTTCTTCTATTTTCAGGTTGGGCTTCATCGTGAATGATCTGCTATTGATGATTGTTTTTGTATACCAAGTGACGTTTTGTGGAATCCAAACAGTACCTGAACTCTTCTTAAATAATGATACTATTTTATTTGTTCCATTTGTTAATAATCTAGGGCTAATCATGAATTCTAAGCTGCGATGGAGTGATCATGTTAGTTTATTGTGTCAGCGAGTTAATTATAGTTTGTACTCGTTGAGGCTAATAAAAAAAATTAGTCCAGTTGACTTACGGATATACTTGGTGAAAAGTTTGGTTATACCAATTTTCTCATATTGTGATGTGATATTTTCAAATTGTGATAGTTCGTCAAAACGTTTGCTTCAGATTACTTTTAATAATTGTATACGTTATGTTTACGACCTAAAGAAATTGATCACGTTTCTGATTTTAAACATTCGGTTCTTGGTTGTGACTTGTTTGAGTTTTATCGTTATAGGACTGCTCTTTTTATTTTTAGTGTTATTAAATCAGGTTGTCCTTTGTATTTGTATGATAAATTGGATTTCTCCAAATCACTACGAACAAAAAATATTAACTTACCCGTCAACAGAACATGCGATTGTCACTTGGAACAGCTTGCCACCTGCCGTAAAAAATTTAACCTCTGTTGATAATTTTAAAAACGTTATATTTAATTTAATTATGAATAATTAATTTTTGCTATTGTTATTGCACATATTTGTAAATATTTCATATCATTTTTTGTTGTTTTTATTTCTGTATGTATTATTTCCATAGTTTATAAGATGTTGCATAATTGTTTTTGTTATTATTGTAAATGTTCATGTACAAAAGTTAAGGCTTATGCATTAAAATAAAACATTATTATTATTATTAAAAGGTACCCAGGTACCTTGTCACTCACATCAGGGTTAAAAACACTTAATTACAAAGTACACCATATGGTTGACTAAGTTCAGATTTTATTTTATCAGACAGTTCAATAGGTGCAATGGGTGGTCGAATTGGGGTTATATTTCATAACCAGGCAGTTGTTCTACTGGCATAAAACTAAAGGATTTGTTAAATGCAAATCTGTTGGATGGCCAAAAACAACGATTTTTGGAAACGAAGAGACGAGACATGATTAAACGTTGTCTAAAATCAGACTTACACCCAAATAAGTTTCGTATGATTGAACCTGTACCAGGTAAGCCATATTCGGTAACATGTGCCTCTAATGTTCCATTTTGATAGAATAAACACTTTTTAGCTTGGTTACCAATATACACTTTGATTGAGGTGTAACGATGGTCTGGTAGTATGAGATGGTCAGGCTTACTGAAAACCTTCCAAAATAATACTCGGTCGTTGACAGAATTAAATGGTTAGTTCCTTACTCAGAGGCTTCAACAGCGGTGGCATTTTGCTAGCTAATGCTCAGTTTAAATGGGTGGGATTTGTTGTGCTTTACCGCCAAAGGAAGGGATACAAAAAATTGGGGAATAAAACAAAATGGAAAACTACATTAGGCAATGATATAAATATATTTACACGACATCACTTACCCTTACATCTCATCATATCCTCCAAAAACAATTTACAGAGTATCTCATGATTTTAGATTTCACTACACTTCACTATGATCACATACGAAAGAGAAAGAGACTTACGAACCATGAAAATAATTTCGATCAAAAAGAAAAATTATGATAAAATTAAATACGAGAATGTTGTTTTAATTAACAGAAACATAATATAATTAATTTTATTAAGTAAATGAACCCAAAATGTATGTATAAGAATAAACAAGTCAAATCTATATTATAGATTTAAAATGTTACATCAAAAAAGAAAATTCATAAACTACAAATAATTTGGCCGCTTAAAATATATATATCGAATGTTCGGTACGTGGATTGTATATTTACCGCATCACAAAAGTTAACGCTAATTTGCAACCTGATCGCGCGTTGCTTTTTGATTTTCATAGCACTCACTTTAAATAAATATATTTAATATTATGTACGGATTATATAATTCAAATTTTGTTTTAATTAATTTTATTTTTATAATTAATTATTTATTATATAGTTTTAAGATTTATAATAATATACTTTATGTAATTTAATATAATTTATGTTTGAACGTTATCTTAGCTTAACTTGTTTACTCTTAGCTACAAGATATTTAACCCAAAACTTCAAACAATCAACTCCCCGCGTCGTTGGTATCCGATTTTCTTTTTTATACCAATGCAAAACCCCGTTAAAACATCATTTCTCTATATCATTTGTGACAAGTGCTCGAAATAAAACAAATACACATTTACATAAACCTTCAAAACGATCAATGCGAAATTAAAAATCTGCGCTGGGCAACCTATTAACAAATTGTAGCGAAAGAAATTCGTTACAAATCGTGGGGACGACCTGCCCCTGAGATGAGTCTTAACCGGGCCTACGAACGGAGACGAAGCAAGGAAAGTTAAAATTTAATTTAAATCATTTAGTTTACATGATACCTTCCCTATTAACTGGGACACAGTTGCTTTAATACATTTTGGGGCTAGTTTTGCGGCAACATTTTCGCCAGCTTTACTTTGGGAAAAATTGCGAACGTACATAGTTTGCCTCACGCTTATGTTCGGCAATCGACTGCGAAGGTCATAAAGCGGTTTCGATTAATGGTAAGCATGACGCAAGTGGTACTCCACCTTCCGATATACTTGCTGCAAGTATTCAGGTTTTCCAGTGATTTGCAGACAATTTCCCGTCAATTCTTGTGTGTCCTTTAGAACTTTATAAACGATCCATGCAAAACAGTCATGCCGCCCGAATATAAAATGAGGTAAAAATCCCGTTGAATCGTGCACATAATTTCTTAAAGCGTGCGTAATGGCGGCTTAATATACGTCCTAGATGTTTTGATCCATTTTTATGTACGATCCCAGAGCAACCAATAGAGTGCGATTCACTCGCTCCGACGCGTTGGGTTGGGGAGCATATTTGGCGGTGAATAAGTGCTTAACACCATAATGTTTACACACATTCCCTAAAAGTTTCGAATCAAACTGCCGCCCATTGTCAGTTATAATTTCCTCTGGGACCCCGAATATTAGAAACACTTGGATTTCAAGAAACCTTACCACCTCTTCCGCTGTAGCTTGGCGGATGGCTTTACTTAGGACAAATTTAGAAAAATGATCCAGGAAAATCAAAATATACGTATTCCCATTTGGGGTTCGCTGGTAAGGACCCAAAATAATCCAAATATAGCCTTTGCTATGCTTTGATCTAGAGGTAACGGGAAGAGTAGCAAACGAAAGTCGAGTTCATTGATTTGAAGATTTATTCTTCTTTGCACACCTCACATGACGATAAAAATGATTTAACGTAATTAGACAAGGTGGGCCAATAAAAATATCGCTTTAGAATTTCAGTTGTTTTTCTAATACCTAAATGAGGTAACAAAGGTGGGTATTGTGAGATGACTCAATTATATGTGCTCGAACTTGTAGTTAGTTTCCAACAAGGAATGCCACTTCCGAAATCGACAGGAAGATGAGGTTTTTAATTGATGTAAACTTTTCCATCCACAGTTTTAGTATTGTTTTGACGAGCGTTATTCTCCAAGGCCAGAATACGAGCAGTTTATTCGTCAGGTTTAAAGGCAACGGAATCGAGATCAATATTTAGCGGTTGGTCTGATAATGAAAACTCGTTCATATAAATTCTTGATAATGCGTACGCAATTCTGTAAACCTTTCCGATATTCGATTGAAAAATTATACCCCTGGAGTTTCAAGCTCCTTGAATGATCAATAATAACTGTGAAGAGCAATCTTTCGATATAGGCGCGAAATTTATGAATTGCCATTAATGCTGCCAAACACTTCAGCTCGGCCGCACTATAGTTCCTTTGAGGTGCAGTTAGTTTATTGGACATATATGCTGTGGGCCTATCATCACCTTCCGAAGTTTTTTGAAATAGTACCGCCCCCACTCTCGTGGAACTATCATCGCATTGTAGATAAAAACGTTGTGTAAAAGCAAGGGTTGCCAAAACCGAAGTACTAATAAATGCGGATATTAACGCATCGAAAGCCATCTGTGAATCTCGTGTCCATCGAAACTTCGATTCTCGAGTAATCTCGAACAAAACGATGGTACCACCTCGTGACACCCAAATATCTCCTCAATTGTCTAACCGTTTTAGGAACTGGAACTCCACAATGGCTCTCACTTTATCGGGATTAGGTCTTAATCCTCCTTCACCAACCACATGACCAAGGTATTCCAGCTCTCTCAGTAGTGTGGTGGCAACACGTAGATTCGGTTGGTACGCTGGCGGTGAGTAAGCTCGTTCGTTGTAGGGTTCATCTTAAATTTGAATCTATACGTAAATGTTGACCAACGCAAAAAAACCGTACCAAATAATATTACAAAAACCAAATTTTCACTACCGGGATTATTCAAACCTTCATTCTACCCATCTCACAGTAAATAAAATTGAGATTTAACAATACATGACTATAAATTTATTCATTCTCATAAATTTTTACTAAGATATTTAGGTTAAGTGTAAATTTAATCAGACTTAGGATTGCCTAGCCTGTCGTAAATAATAATGTTTATCTAAAAGCGTTGTATCGTACACGCGCAGAGAGTTACTTAAGTTGTATGAAGAAAATATATAATCGGCAACAAAAGCCACTGTGCCCACCAAAAACGCTTTCCAATTTACTATACTAATTTTCTTTCGCTCACGTGCACTACAAAACAATATGTAAGAAATTTGTTTAAACATTTACGGTAAACTCCACGTCCGCTGCAAGGCCTTCCAGAGACTCGGTAGCTGTAAAATTAATTTCCACCGTTTGGGTGGAAGATTATGCATGTTCACGATTCAAGATAATCAATATAAGCACATTCAAACTTTTGCACCACAGTGCGCATTGATTTACCACGAATTTATCTTTAAACCCATAAATATTTATACTATATGGCACGATTCTAACGCTTTTACATACACTCATGCACCCTATGATACTATAATTATAAACTATGAGAAATTTTAAACTTTAAACTTTTGATATCATAAAAACGAAATTTACTATACACTTATAGCTTTAATATGAATCTAAATTTAAGCACTATAAACTATATTAGTTTGATGAAAAATAAAGAATTAATCCGAATTTCGGCGTGGTTAAGATGAATTAACCAACGGTGATTTGCTTCGCCAGTTAGTTTGATGCTAACACTGGTCGCCAATTTGTGTAGCTAGTTTAACACTAATACCCACTTAACCTGAACGAGGGGATTATTATGACATCAAAACACTTTTAAAAGGATTTTGTCATGGTATGCCCATGACACATGATTCGAGGATAAACTTACCACGGTAAAAATATAAAACGAAATATTTAATTCATTTTATTCGTAGCGATCAACTGTACACCATAACGTTTTCTCGTACGTAGTCCCCTGTCATGCCAAAAATTTTATTATAATTTTGTTTCCTTGAGACTAGGCGGGAGAATTAAATAACACCTACGTTTTCTAGGTAATCCAACCAAACCGTATTGCACTCCACTAAATACGTCTTTCGTTTATCGATAACGTTGCGCGCACTTGGACACTACAGACGGATTTAAGCTTTACTTACTTTTGTGATTGGTAATTTAATTTTTTTTTGTATGGCTATACGAGCTAATTAATTTCGTTCAAAATTCTCCAATCAACTGATACACAATGCAATAATCATCGATATTGAATACCGGTACCCCAAAGTATAGGTAAACAATACGACGATCAGGTACGAACTTGGAATATTTTCATTCCTCTACTACATTTTTCAATATATTTTTATTTTCACGCAAAACTCTACACAACAGGAAAATGGTATCCCCAATTTCAATGCTAGCTGGAAAGGTTGGGCGATGTTAGTAGTGATTTCTGATATCAGCTGGCGTTCGCGAAGTTGCTTCTCGTGGTCTTAGATCTTTCGCATGAAAAACTCCTACCTTGCCCTCGTCGGAAACTACCTCGTAACTCACATTCCCAATTTTCCAAAGAACCTGACCAGGGGTATAGGGTGGGGCCAACTTAGCAGATAATTGCTTAGATTTATCATTTAGTGGATGTGTTTTTATAAATACTCGCTGCCCTGTCTGGAACGATATTGGGCGAGCGCGAAATTATAGGCTTTTGAAGTCCCGTCATGCAGAAATATCTTTTTTCTAAATTAGTGGTAAGACTGGCATTAGCGTGATGGGAAGCAACGATACCAAGCAATTCCACGTGTTCCTCGAAGTTTGAGGAAATCACTTAAAGGTCGTCCAGGTAAACAAAGACGCGTTCGTGCAGTTACGCTGGAATAACTTTCTGCATCAATAGACTTATCCCTTGAGCTGCGTTACAGAGCCCGAACGGAATTACTATTAACTGGTAGAGGGGCCGCCCGGGCACTGTAAATGTGGTCTTTTCCTTTGAAGAGTCATCCAGCGGAATCTGCCAGAACGCGTCCTTCACGTCCAAACTGCTTATGAATTTCGTGTTCTTGAGCCGTGCAATTAGACCATCGATTATATGTAAGGGATATGAATCCTTTACCGTGTAATGGTTCAATTTCCTCGAGTGCAAGCACATGCACATCTTATACCGTTGGCTTTCCTTACTAATACGATCTGCGAAGACCACGAGCTTTGACTAGGTTCAATTATATTTAACGCTAACATTCGGTCGAGTTCTTAATATAATTGTTCTTGTCTCGCCGGCGAAATGGAGTAATATCTTTGTTTAATCCCTTGTGAGCAATTAACTTCAATGTGGTGCTTGTGGAGGTTTGTCAATCTAATTCGCCCTACCTAATTCGTTAAATGAAGGGAATTTACTTATCCTGGTTTACAAAATCTCTTGTTGACTCTCACAAAGATTATGCATTTTGTGTTCATCCCTATTGCTCA
This sequence comes from Nephrotoma appendiculata, assembly GCA_947310385.1. Taxonomy (NCBI): domain Eukaryota; kingdom Metazoa; phylum Arthropoda; class Insecta; order Diptera; family Tipulidae; genus Nephrotoma; species Nephrotoma appendiculata. The sequence continues at coordinate 107,479,722 of OX371223.1, forward strand.
GGGATATTTCACTCACTATAGCTGGTGCTATGCTGAAGGCATGCCAAAAGTTTAAGTTTGGAATATTTTCATTCCTCTACTACATTTTTCTAAAATATATTTTTATTTTCACGCAAAACTCTACAGAAGAAGGTATGTCCAGTTTGATCTAGTCGGTTTGCAACTTCAATGAGTAGCACAAATTGCTCATCAATAGTAGATGTAGTGATTAGAAGATCATGGAGGTATACGAATACCTTATCATGTAATTGGTAGGGAATCACTTTATTCATTAATCTCGAGAAAGTTTGGTGTGCATTGCAGAGCCCAAACGGCATTTCCTTGAATTAATATAACGGGTGCCCCGGGATGGAAAACGCCGTCCTGTTTCTCGAACTTGGATCCAACGGAATTTGCCAAAAGCGTCCTTGAGATCCAAGCTCGAGATGTATTTTGTTTGATCCAGCCTGCTCAATAGACCGTCGATCAGCGGCAACGGATACGCATCTTTTTTTGTTACTGCGTTTAAACGCCTGGCATCCAAGCATAATCGAATGCGCTCATTTGCCTTTTTCTTTACTGCCATCGGAGAGCTCCATGCACTAGGGCTTTCTTCAATCACATCAAATGATATCATACGGTCAAGTTCGTCACATATCAGTTTTTGTATGGCTGGTGAAACTGCATAAATACGTTGTTTGATTTGCAAAGCTTCTCCGACGTCAATGGTATGGTTCAGACTATATTCTGGAGTATATTACGTTGGTCGACGGTAAGAGGATAGTATTGTTTAAAATCTTTATCGTTTTCTGGATCGACAGTTAATTCCGTGACAACTCGAGGCACTAGGCCGAATGTTTCCCAAAAATCGTACCCTAAATACAACTCTTGTTAGAGGGACAGTACTATTAAAATTTTCATCATTCACAATTTTCCTTGAAACTTTATGGCGCCCTTGATATACCCAAAAACTTGCTGCGAAGAGCCACAAGCTGCAGTTTATAACCTGCATTGATCCATTTCCTAACGCAGTAATGGTAGCACCACTGTCTAGTAAGCCCCGAATCTCAGATCCCGCGATAGAGACAACCGTATAAGGTCGTTTATTCGGAAGTAATTTTGAGTTGTCGGACATAGTTGATTCAACAATTTTAACTTGCAATTGCTTGTTGTTAAGATTGGGGAGATATCGATGATTTGGGGCTGGTGATTTGTCTAAGCGGGGGCCCTTGATGTGCTTGCTGGACTTAAGTCCCAGATTTAAGTTTTCCGATTTTCATAACGTCCGGTTTCCCACAAGAATAAAAAAATATCCATGGGGGTAGATTACAATCCATTCAGTAATGACAATGCATTCAACAATTCCAACATATAACTGGTGGAGGTGTCCTGGGGTTATAATGCACCGTTCGAGGAGAATAAATAGCATTCACTGAATTAGCGAACGAGTGTGTTATTTCCGGAGAACCACAGGTGCTACCACTATTACTTATTATTGAGTCACATGGCGGTACAGAAAATGATACTTTTGTATTCTTACGTGGAACCGGTGAAGTATGAATCGCATGATCTCGAGACAAAGAACCAAGGTCCAATTGAGAAAACTCCTGAACATTTTGTGGATGGTATTTTGGATAGATTCCAGCATGTAACCAATACTCTCTCAAGCATCCTCTGTGGAGATACATGTGCTAACCAAGTCGCCTGCTGAAGAAACAGACCTTCCCGCTAAATGAACAATCAAACCAACTCGCGTGTTCTTTTTTAAAAGTTCCAACAGTTCTCAGCCAAAGGAATCTTCATCGGCATTGATAATGTCAGGATGTCATAATAGAAATCGTCGAATGATTCGGTGGGTTTTTGTTTTCTATTGTCAATCAGTTTGCGGATATCTACATCGATTCTTCTATCCTGAAAACTATCATTTAGTAGTTGTGACAATGGCACGTTGTGAGTAAATGCCAAATGCTCGAATCTTAAAAAGAAATGTTCCACTGTTATACTAGAAGATGGATCAAATTTCATTTTCCACTTATAAAGTGGAGTGTGATTCGACGATTTTGATGTCGGTAAAATGGTAGATTGTTGATTGTACGTTATTTAATTGGAACGCATTTGTCGGTCCATTAGGGTTCGTCATCCCTTGAGAACCATTTCCAATATGTACAGCAGGTAGAATCACGTTAAAGTCTCTGAGTAAAGAACTAACCAATCAATTCTGTCAACGACCGAGTATTATTTTCACAGTTTTCCTTGTAGTCCTAATTCTCGAAATACTATTAATCTGGAATTCGGTGTGGAGGTTTTCAAGGTTACATTTTGAACCTAAAGAGAGACGAAGTCCTGTGACAAAAATAAATTTTATTGAATGTCAAAAGTTCTTCTTAAACTATTTCCTCCTGGCCGTAGATATGTATCAGAGAAGGCGTCAATACTTAATCTAATATGTTTTGTTTAAAGTGCTACGCAGAACTGTTGTTACAACCGATATTACAAGAAAGCAGGATAAATTCAAGTATAGCTTTCGCGAGCTCCAACCATTTTTCTTTAGAATAATTCTACATAATCTCCCTACATTGCGATCTACTAAGGCAAATATGACTCTAAATTGTGTGCAACTATTAACTGTCAATAATATTACATGCATTTCAACTGATATATAATTGATTTGAAAATTTTTGTTGCATTGCTACATTGGAGCCAAGCATGGTTGATGAGTTTTGTACTAACTAAATTTAATTGTCGTCGATAAACCATCAGTGGCATACCATAAATCATTGAAATTTGATATTAAACATATTGCATCCCGTATTCTCGTATAATTTTATAACTCCAATGAATATTATTATTATTCATTGGAAGCAAATAATAAATAAAAGTCCTGCATTGGATCGGATTTGGATGTAATGCAATACATTTACATTTTGAAATAAATCAATTTTATGCTTTATTTGCGTATGAAACGGGGATAAATCCAATATTTGTTATTCTCGAATTATTATTATTATGGATGTACGTACATCTGTAAGCTCTGTGCAAACTTCGCAGAAAAATGTTGTTTATATATTCCCTGTGTTTCTGCAAATTGTTATTTTCTCGGAATGAATTTATAATTTTAACCCGTCAGATGCAATTGTACAATTTATTTTTTATTTGTTTTCAGGAAACTCTGTGTCACATGAAACAAGTTTATTATTTTTATTGTTGTTCTGTAACTTGGATTTGTATTTCCATATAGCTACATGTACAAAATAATGAAATATGCAATTTCCCGCAGAGTTCCACGATAGATAACGAAACATAAAAAAAAAAATTATCATGAAATTTAAATCTGAGGCAAAAGAAAATTGTGAAAAACGAACAATTTATAGCATAAAATATCGTGAGACGTCATTCCGATCCCTCGCGCGCCTCGTACATAATTCTGAATCTAAATCATTAAAATTAAATTTTATCCAGGTTAATACACAAACACGTTAAGTGAAACTCTGTACTTTTGCTACATAAGACGAAGATCATGTTACGTGCCGAATGAAACAAAATAATTTTAAGCGAGAAGAAACTTACCAGTTATATCGCTTCGTACTTATATACCTCCCGTATACGTGTACGTATGCATGCATTACAAGAATTTTTAATTTTCCTCGTCAGACTATAAATTATTGCATTATGCCATACCATGGCAATATACATACACACACTCGCACACATACTTTTATATATAGTTTCATAAATAATTGTTTATGCGGGAGTATTTCCACGTAGTATAATGAAAATGTCACGTGAACAAATCTACTGTTCTTGAGGTATAATTAACCAGAAAATTATCATTTTGTATCTTCCCCATTCCAGAAGCGCTTTTCTTTTTTATATTTGTTGGTGTTACAACAAATACACGGAAGAAAAAGAAAAGAAAATTTCCATTTGTTTCGATGAAATCATTAAGAAAATTATGAAACGACAAATAATTATTTTTCCACAAGATTAAACTTGATTTTCCAATGAAATATTTTCTTTCTTTTAATACAGCGCACACAGTAAATAGAAAAGTGTATAGTTGTGTATTCAAGTTACTGCGGTATAACTTAAATAGATACTCGTCTACATAAATATTGCGGTAGATGACAAAATAAGTCGACTGTGAGTTAAGCTTACGAAATGTTTAAGGTATAATGTAAGGAATGTGCGAAAATTTAAGTTTCTTGCAATTATAGAATGATCGAACTTGTATACGGTAATGAGTATACTCGGCATCTGTTACATTAATACTAATAGTTGATAATTTATTAATAGGTTTAGAACTAATGAGCTTCGAATCAATCTATAAATCAAAGCATTATTCAGGTTTACACTCGGTATACACACTGAACTGATGAAATCTTTAATTTCACGCTGTGATGGTGAATAACCGAGGCTACGGTGATTTAGAACCCCGTTTTGAGCTAGCCTCCACACCTTTCATAATTGGAAGAACAATCAGTTCAGAATTATGAGCCCTCTAAACCTAAAAACAAACAATTTTGAACTCATTCGGTTTGGCAGGAATTTAAATAACTAAATTGGGGGGATTGAGCGTTCATCACCAAATACACGGTATTTCGAATAAATTTTTATTTTAGAATTAGGGGCTATTGACGAGCATTCAATTTAAAATATTTAAAAGTAATTCGATTTTTGAGCTCACCCTAACAACCATAAACAACTACTTAAGTAATTGATTTTCATAGTTTGAATTCTGAGCTGCTATCCAATTTCTCAAGCAAAAACGAAAATGTCTTTTAAATTTGCAAAACTTCAATATTTCAATGTTGAATATGATTTTCAGATTTAAAATCTCACGAAATACGTGAAGTTCAAATTTTGAGCTGCTACCCCTGAGTATGAATACCACCCAATTTCTCAAGTACTAACAACAATTATTTTAAAATTGCAAAAATTCAATATTTCAATGTTGAATATCATTTTCCGATTTGAAAGCTCACGAAATACGTCTAGTTGAAATTTTGAGCTGCTACTTCTGATCACGAATACTCAATGTTGAATATGATGTTCCGATTTAAAAGCTCACGAAATACGTGAATTTAAAATTTTGGGCTGCTGCTTCGTAGAACAAATACCTACCCTAATTTTCCAAGTACCAACGACAAATTATTTTAAAATTGCAAAAATTTAATATATCGATGTTGAATGTAGTGTTCCGTTTTAAAAGCTCACGGAATACGTTAAATTTGAATTTTAAGCTGCTACTCCTTGGTATGAATACCACCCCAATTTCTCAAGTACAAACGAGAAATTATTTTAAAATTTAAAAAATTCAATATCTCGATGTTGAATGTAGATGTGTTCCGATGTGAAAGCTCACGAAATACGTGAAGTTCGAATTTTGAGCAGCTACCCCTTAGTTCGAATACCACCCCAATTTCTCAAGTACAAATGGCAAACTATTTTAAAATTGCAAAAATTCAATATCTCAATGTTGAGTTTGATGTTCCGATTTAAAAGCTTACGAAATACGCAAAGCTCGAATTTTGAGCTGCTACCCCTTAGTTCGAATACCACCCCAATTTCTCAAGTACAAATGGCAAACTATTTTAAAATTGCAAAAATTCAATATCTCGATGTTGAACGTAGTGTTCCAATTTAAAAGCTCACGAAATACACGAAGTTTGAATTTTGAGCTACAACCCCTTAATATGAATAATACCCCAATTTCTCAAGTACCAACGAGAAATTATTTTAAAGTTGCAAAAATTAATTTCAGTGTTGAGTTTGATGTTCCGATTTAAAAGCTCACGAAATACGCAAAGCTCGAATTTTGAGCTGCTACCCCTTAGTATGAATACCACCCAATTTTTCAAGTACCAACGACAAATTATTTTAAAATTGCAAATTTAAGTATCTCAATTTTGAGTATGATGTACCGATTTAAAACCTCACGAAATACGTGAAGTTCGAATTTTGAGCTGCTACCCCTTAGTAAGAATACCACCCAATTTCTCAAGTTCCAACGACAAATTATTTTAAAATTGCAAAAATTACATATCTCAATGTTTAGTTTGATGTTCGATTTAAAAGCTCATGAAATACGTGAAGTTCGAATTTTTAGCTGCTTCACCTTATCACGAATACCTACCCCAATTTCTCAAGTACAAACGAGAAATTATTTTAAAATTGCAAAAATTCAATATATCGATTTTGAATGTAGAGTGTTCCGATGTAAAAGCTCACGAAATACGTTAGGTCTGAATTTTGAGCTGCTGCCCTTTAGTATGAGTATCACCCAATTTCTCAAGTAACGAAAAATTATTTTAAAATTGCAAAAATTAAATATCTCAATGTCGAGTTCGATGTACCGATTTAAGAGCTCACAAATTGCGCAAAGTTCGAATTTTGAGCTGCTACCCCTTAGTTCGAATACCACGCCAATTTCTCAAAGTACAAATGACAAACTATTTTAAAATTGCAAAAATTCAATATTTTGATGTTGAACGTAGTGTTCCGATTTAAAAGCTCACGAAATACACGAATTTCGAATTTTGAGCTGCTACCCCTTAATATGAATACTACTCCAATTTCTCAAGTACCGACGACAAATTATTTTAAAATTGCAAATTTAAGTATTTCAATGTTGAGTATGATGTACCGATTTAAAAGCTCACGAAATACGTGAAGTTCAAATTTTGAGCTGCTAACCCTTAGAACGAATACCACTCCAATTTCTTAAGTACCAACGAAAAATTATTTTAAAATTGAAAAAACTCAATGTTGCTCGATGTTGAATGTAGTGTTCCGATTTAAAAGCTCACGGAATACGTGAATACCTACCCCAATTTCTCAAGTACCAAACGACAAATTATTTTAAAATTTATAAAATTCAATATTTCAATGTTTAATATGATGTTCCGATTTAAAAGCTCTTGAAATACGCGAAGTTCAAATTTTAAGCTGTTACCCCTTAGTATGAATACCACCCCAATTTCTAAAGTACCAACGACAAATTATTTAAAAATCGAAAAAATTCAATATCTCAATGTTGAGTATGATGTACCGATTTAAAAGCTCACGAAATACGTGAAGTTCGACTTTTTGGGGTGCTACTTCGTAGAACGAATACCATCCCAATTTCTCAAGTACAAACGACAAATTATTTTAAAGTTGCCAAAATTCAATATTTCGATCTTGAGTTTGATGTTCCGATTTAAAAGCTTACGAAATACGTGAAGTTCGAATTTTGAGCTGCTTACCCTTAGTATGAATACAACCTCAATTTCTCAAGTACAAACGACAAATTATTTTAAAATTGCAAAAATTCAATATCTCGATGTTGAACGTACTGTTCCGATGTAAAAGCTTACGAAATACACGAAGTTAGAATTTTGAGCTGCTACCCCTTAATATGAATAATACCAGAGCCACCTATGATTTTGAAGAGCCTTAATATTAAAAGGAGAGCTTTCAGTAGAGGGGAAGCTTTTATTGAGTTACTATAAGAAACCGTGGTAATTGGAAAATTTTTGAACATGAATTTATGAATAAAAAAATAAACAAATCATCTAAACTTTAATTTTATATTTTTATTAAACTATTCAAAGAACACATATTTGAAAATCAGCCATCATAATGTAGTATTTATTTGGTAAATTTAAACTAAAACGGAGCATAAATTTATTCATTTTCTATAAAAATAAGCTTTCCGTTTAATTGTGTAGGTTTATTAAGTAAGATAATAAAGGGTGATGCCGCCGATTCCTCTTACATCCAATTTAAAATTTAGTTTTATAAAAATTTAACTTATTTGGTAAATTCTGGTCACATGCATATCAGAATTTTTGAGATGAACGATGCACTTAATAGCAATCTAAATATTCTCCATTTATAACAAAATTAAAGAGAAAACGTGAACTGAGAGCTGAAACGAAATTTTATGAATCACCATGTAGAAACAATAATATTTTTCATATAATACAATTTTTACATCAAAATCTATTTACGAAAATTATTTTTGTATACAAAAAATCAACGATGTCATGATTTTCTTAATTAAATATTGTTACAAAACAGAACAAAATGTAAAAAATTTCAATTTTATTCGATTGCAAAACCGAGCTTTCTGTAATTTGAAAATCCGTTTATAGATGTCTCTGTATTAAATTTTCTTGAAATTACAGAAAAGCGTAAAATAATTACATAACTATTTACGAAAATAAACAATTATTATTATTGTAAGTTAAGCGCGAAATCTTTAATATAATAATTTAATATAATTAATAAAACTCAAAACAATTATAATTTTTATTTATAAAACGGTTTGCATAAATAAAGCTTTTCATCGCAAAATATTTACCATCGTAGTTGCTGTGCGCTGAAAAACAATAATAGAAAAACGTCACATTTTTTCCAAATTTTTTCTTTTCTTATTTCAATTCGCTCGTATTCGGTTATTTTCAGTTCCAGGAGATCTCAATAATATATTGAACCAGGCAGTATACATAGTAAATTGTTAAATTTTAGTTAACAATCATTAAGGTTTTAATATTTAGCTTTAATTTATACTTACCGACATCTTTTGATTGGTTTATTAATTGCGAAAAGCTCTATAATATAATGTTTTTATTTTATGGAGCTTCGGTTTGTTTATACTACAGGATGAAACAGTATAGCCTACGAATTTGTTGTCATGAAATTTTTAACAAATAACGAAAAAAGAGTTTTCGAATTTTGTTCATCAACAATGTTGTAATAGAATCCAGAACACAATAACCCCCATATTATATAGCTACTCAAAAAGCATTTTTTAACGAGCGTTTGTTTTGCGATGGAAATGCTGAAATTTTTGATGGAACACTCTATACTAATATCTTACATACATATATAAACAAATTCTTATTTCTACAATAAAAAAAAAATTTGTGGTAGACTGATTTAAATATTTTTGCATTAATTCGATGACTCAAATTTAAAATATACTTTTCCTGAATATTGAACTAACCATTCAAATTAAAAATTTAAACTAAACATTAATGTTTTTATATACAAATAGCTTCTAAAAAAATATTAAAATACACTGGTTCGTATGGAAAGCTCATGGAAAAAAATGGCGGAATCTTACGGCTCTTATATTTAGGAGGCTCTGATAATACCCCAATTTCTCAAGTACCAACGACAAATTATTTTAAAGTTGCAAAAATTAATTTCAATGTTGAGTATGATGTACCGATTTAAAAGCTCACGAAATACGTGAAGTTCAAATTTTGGGCTGCTACTCCTTAGAAAGAATACCACCCAAATTTCCAAGTACAAACGACAAATTATTTTAAATGTGCAAAATTTGAACATTTCGATCTTGAATGTAGTGTTCCGATTTAAAAGCTCTCGAAATACGTTAAGTTCGAATTATGAGCTGCTACCCCTTAGTATGAATACCATTCAATTTCTCAAGTACAAATGACAAACTATTTTAAAGTTGCAAAAATTCAGTATCTAAATGTTGAGTATGATGTACCGATTTAAAAGCTCACGAAATGCGTTTAGGTCGAATCTTTAGCTGGTACCCCTTAGTAAGAATACCTACCCGAATTTCTCAAATACAAGCAACAGATAATTTTAAAATTTCAAAAATATAATATTTCAATGTTGAATATGATGTTTCGATTTAAAAGCTCTAGAAATACATGAAGCTCAAATTTCGATCTGCTACTTCTTATAACAAATAACCACCACAATTAAAGTACGTACTAAAGTACGTACTAAAGTAATAAAGACAAATAGTTCTAAAATTTCAAAAGTTATATATTTCAATGTTTATTATGATTTTGCGATTTAAAAGCTCACGAAATACGTGTAGTTATAATTTTGAGTTGCTTACCCTTGGTAAGAATACCACCCCAATCTCTCAAATACTATTGACAAATTATTTTAAAATTACAAAAATTCAATATCTCTAATAAGACCTCACGAAATACATTTAGTTCGAATTTTGAGCAGCTACGCTCTGCCAATAATGCCAACCTATATTTCTTAACACAAACGACGAAATCAAAACCAATTAAGAAGTTGTTGTTTATGGTTTTAAAGGTGAGCTCAAAAATCAAAATTTACTTAGTGAGTTCAATATTTGTTGTTGCTGATTTCGAGAGCTCATAATAGCTCATACATATATCTGCATTAACTATTTTCTCAATTTTTGAAGTTGGGGCTGGTTTAACAGGTGTAATGTAGAGGGTGGGTCAATAAACATATGGGGAACTAGAAACCTATTTACAACCGATTTTAAATCGTATAAACGATTTTAAAAATTCATCATCATATTTTTTCAATTTTTAAATATTTCCACACCACAACTTCAGCCTTTTTCAACCATTTCCAATCAGGAAGTACCGTTCTTGATAGACATCTGTAAAAATTTTCTTAGTTATTAATTTATTCTTAGTTTAGAATTTTTTTTTTAATTTTTTTCTAACACATTTGCGTGGTGGTTTTCTTCCTAATATCTTTTTATTCCTTGATTTAGTTTTCATAATTTCAGACATAAGTAAATTTTATGATTTTAGAAAATTTCATAATTAAGTTTCTGCAGTTAAATTTATTATTCTTTAAGATAAGAAATTTTAGAAAAAAAGAACACATCAAACAAAATATCTTGCAAAATATAATTTAGGCAAATTTTAAGAGCACTAAAAACTGTGAAATTTGAGTATCTATCGATTCTTTCTATCGAACCTTGAGATGCATTTTGTATGCGTTATATTGCCTGAGTCCGAAAATTGGTTTTCAACATTTCCACTGTGTCTATGTGTGATATGAGGTGGAGACTTAATGTCTGGGTCTTTCGTGCAGCCCAGGTGGACTGAGACTTACGTGTTTCAGATATTTTAAGGTTGACTTTTGTTCGAAATCGGTCAACCAGTAATGTTACCATTAGATTGCTCAGTCCTCAGACTATTGCTCTGACCACTTTCGTCTAGTTGTCTAATTTTTTCAAATCCAACAATTTCAATAACTTATTAAGGTTAATGTTGCTCGTATTTCCATCAACTATGTCGATTTCAGTTCTTTCAGATTTCGTTGAAATTTGTGTTGAGTTTGGAAGGCACTTGGAATAATATATAGAATTTGCGTTGCAGGGAGAAAGCCCACAGGTGCGAAATTCATTAATTATTGTGTTACGTTTGACATATTTATCAATCGTATTTTTTAAAGAACTGTTTGTTCAAGTTGGCGCTTTTCCACACCTGAAGTTCCTTTAAACAGCCTAATTTCAAAGGTCTAAATATTGCCATATCCGCAGTTGGAAGAATCCTTGTTTATTTAGGGTATAACCATATCATCATTATCTTAAAAATCTTACATAATTAAGAAAATGCGTAGGTTAGATGTGTCTTATGACCATCGACAAAAAGCACTACGGGAAAGGTTATACTTTTAGCTACAAACGCAGGATAAAAAACCCTTCCAAAGTCATCCACTCAGAATCCGGAGTTGAATCAATTACATCCTGCGATATTCTTTTATAGCGAAACAATATCATCGGAGGAATCACAATGGCAACAGCAGAGAAAGTAAACATGACCATAATACTTTCTTTGGTCCGACCTTTATCTATCTCGTAGACGTTGTTTGCTACCTTAGGTGCCAAGACTGTTCCTCCTTTTGTACAAAGCAGAAATTCAGACCGTCACCACCCAGACTGGGTATAGTCAATAATCCTGCACACAAGAGTATTTTGGCAATTGTGAAATTGCGAGATTAAGACCGTATTCACCAGGTTTGGTTCCTTCGACTTTCATTTGCTCCCCAATCTTAAATTTAGTTTTGGTGGAAAGTGTTTTTCTTGATGAGCGTCTAATCAAATTTGCGTAATACTAAAAATTCGAAACTTTTGTAAAAATTGAGACAAACGAGATTTTTATTTTGCAAATATTTATTTGCATGCAAGTTAATGGCATGAAAAAATTTAATTTGTGATGTGCTAACCTGTACCATTGCGGTCACCAATGCAACTTTCATTTCTCAATATAAATCGTCATGTTCTACGTGGATGTGTAAATTACTACTCTCGAGAGTATCCGTTTTTAATTGGTTGACTTTTACAACTACACCTTCATTCGAAACTAATGGCTTTTATATATATATTATTCTGAACAGATTATCAAAAAGCAGTGTTGTTGTATATTTTAACCCAGTTGATCCTAGTTTTCACGCTCAAAGCCAGTATTTTGAACTTAAGGTTTCTTAGAGCCTCCTTAACAATGATTTTATGTTCCAATTTCTCAAGGCATTATGTGTCCGCTGTCACAACTCGAAATAGTTGGTTTTTTGAAAAAATCAGGGTAAAAATCTTTAGAATTTACCAAATTTGTCTAAAAATTTGTTAAAATTTGGTCAAAATTTAGTTAATAAGTAACGGGTGATTTTTTTGTGGTTAGGATTTTCATGCATTAGTATTTGACAGATCACGCGGGATTTCAGACAAGGTGTCAAAGAGAAAGATGCTCAGTATGCTTTGACATTTCATAATGAATAGACTTACTAACGAGCAACGCTTGCAAATAATTGAATTATATTACAAAAATCAGTGTTCGGTTCGAAAAGTGTTTCGCGATTTACGTCCGATTTATGGTCTACATAATCGACCAAGTGAGCAAACAATTAATGCGATTGTGACCAAGTTTCGCACTCAGTTTACTTTATTGGACATTAAACCAACCACACGAATGCGTACAGTGCGTACAGAAGAGAATATTGCGTCTGTTTCTGAGAGTGTTGCTGAAGACCGTGAAATGTCGATTCGTCGCCGTTCGCAGCAATTGGGTTTGTGTTATTCGACGACATGGAAGATTTTACGCAAAGATCTTGGTGTAAAACCGTATAAAATACAGCTCCTGCAAGAACTGAAGCCGAACGATCTGCCACAACGTCGAATTTTCAGTGAATGGGCCCTAGAAAAGTTGGCAGAAAATCCGCTTTTTTATCGACAAATTTTGTTCAGCGATGAGGCTCATTTCTGGTTGAATGGCTACGTAAATAAGCAAAATTGCCGCATTTGGAGTGAAGAGCAACCAGAAGCCGTTCAAGAACTGCCCATGCATCCCGAAAAATGCACTGTTTGGTGTGGTTTGTACGCTGGTGGAATCATTGGACCGTATTTTTTCAAAGATGCTGTTGGACGCAACGTTACGGTGAATGGCGATCGCTATCGTTCGATGCTAACAAACTTTTTGTTGCCAAAAATGGAAGAACTGAACTTAGTTGACATGTGGTTTCAACAAGATGGCGCTACATGCCACACAGCTCGCGATTCTATGGCCATTTTGAGGGAAAACTTCGGATAACAATTCATCTCAAGAAATGGCCCGGTAAGTTGGCCACCAAGATCATGCGATTTGACGCCTTTAGACTATTTTTTGTGGGGCTACGTCAAGTCTTAAGTCTACAGAAATAAGCCAGCAACTATTCCAGTTTTGGAAGACAACATTTCCGAAGAAATTCGGGCTATTCCGGCCGAAATGCTCGAAAAAGTTGCCCAAAATTGGACTTTCTGAATGGACCACCTAAGACGCAGCCGCGGTCAACATTTAAATGAAATTATCTTCAAAAAGTAAATGTCATGGACCAATCTAACGTTTCAAATAAAGAACCGATGAGATTTTGCAAATTTTATGCGTTTTTTTTTAAAAAAAAGTTCTCAAGCTCTTAAAAAATCACCCGTTATTAAGTAAAAGAATTTTAATAATTTCCTCAAAGGTTTTCGTTAAAATGATAATTTCCAATAAACACCTAAACTGTATACCTTGGAATACGTAGGGTACCACAAAAAACCGTGTTAATGTGAATGTTTAATAATTTTTTTATTTAACACTAGCTGACCCGGCGAACCTCGTTTCGCCCCAAATTTTTTCGCTCCGAGCAAATAAATTTGTGCTTCACGAAAATTGACTTTGATCAATCTTCTCTTGTGGAAAAATCAAGAAGAAAAAAAATCATCATTTTTGAGCAATATGATTGGTCGTAAAAATTGGCAGAACGAACGAATGAACGCAACCATAAAAGCGGCCATAATGTATTGAAAAGTGAATGAAATGTCGATTCTAACTCAGGCATCTATAGAAATTTGAGTTGTTTTTTCGATTTTTTCTCTCAGTGTGGAAATGAATTGAAGTCAGTTGTAATTCAAAATAATTCAATGTATTTTATTCGAGTGAAATTAAATGGAATCAATACAATACATTGTGGTAAAAAATATTTTTCCATTCATTGACCATGAGAAAAACACACTCCAAACGAATGGGAAACTGAATGCTCTGAAGTCGAACGAAATGTCAGTTGGAATCATAGGAATTCTTGGAATTTGAACATCTTCTCCTTTGAATTTTTCATTGATGATCGTCCCTTGAATCACGTTGTTCATCAATTAATTCTCAGCCAATCACGTTCCGTTAAACAGTCTCGGATGGTTCAGATTACGTAGCGCATGATTATCACAGATCCCACCTTGACTAACAAGTTATACAGTGGTATTCTAGGCAAATCAAGCGAAACGAAATCAATCCTGTCAAAACATCAATAGAAATTTGACCATTCTTAAGCACCAACAGTTGTTTGGAAAAATCATCAGTTGATGAGTCGTTCTGTAACGCGACTCTCATGTTCGTGGTCAACTGCAACTTCTTCACATAGCGCCACAAACTTGACGATTTCATGCTTTGAGTTCATCTGCAGCTGTTGATCTCGGAATGACAGCTAATGGTTAACGAAAATTGCTGGCCAGCAGAATCATCGCTCCACCAAAACATCTTGAGTTACTTTGTAAATCCCTCCTCGTTCGATTGAACGCTTCCAATGATCGTTTATATACCATCGTGCATTCGTCCCAGATGATGATTTTGAATTCTTGGAATACCGTGGCCATCGCCGACTTCTTGGCAATTGAGCACACTGACTTGTCATTCGTATGGATATTCATCGGCAACTTGAACACAGAATGTGCCAAATGTGCCATCTCGAGCGTAAACTGCCTTCGTTAATGCTTCGTACACGTTCTTTTGCTGTGCATTCAAAAGCGAACATTCGTTTGTACTATTTGGCCCATTGAATTTCGATCTTACACTAGCTCTCATTGCAATTCACGATTAAATGCATCGTACATCAAAAGCATTGGTGCTGGCGTGTCCAATTTTAACAAATCATGCGCTACCGCACATAAACGCGTACATGTCTTCGAATCTGAACAAACCTTCGTTGCGTATCTCGTCGTGCATTTTAAGCTCATAATTCGAAGTTGCAGTGCGAACTCGATGCAAAATGTCATCAGCCATCTCTTCCTTGTATTTGTTCCACAATTCCAATGCGTTCGATGGATGACACGTCGCTATGATGGTCGCGAACAATGCACGAATTTGATTTGCCGGCGCAGAAACAGTGGCATCGGCGAGTGTTGGGTCCCAATGTGAGTCGTTCTCCAGCAAATTCAAAGGTTCTCAAGCTTCTCGATAGGTGGCGCACAATACACATTCTATAGTACGAAGCGATTCAAACGAAGTAGGACCACGAACATGGAACAAAAGAGAGAAGCCTCCTTCTTGTCGTGGATGAACGGTGTTCACACGACCAAGCTCATCTTTCGAATACACATCGACGTATCATGTAACAGGTTACCTTTCTTTCGTCGTTGAAACTTCTTCGTCGACTGGTTCAAAATATAATAGCGTATGGTTTCCCAGTAAAACAATGCTCGTGCGAACGGATCACTTCGAAATAGACACGTTGTCCATTCTCCAAATGCACCCACAAATTTTGAACAGTGGGATGATGTTCATGTAATGCAAATGAGATAATACACCAAAACGCCTCATTGCAACTGACATAACGGCCCCAATTGAAATCTTAACACTTCGTCATTTACATTCGAAGCAGCAATTAGAAACACTGCCAGGTTGCTGCCTTTGTTCACGTATTTCTAGACAAATTAAATGGAATTACAGTACTCAACATTGCTGTGTCGCAAATATTTTCGATAGATGCAACACGGAGCGATGCAGTGATTATCACTCACGATATCTCGACCTCACTGTGACCTCATATCACCTAGATATTCATATCACCTAATTGTGACTGTTGTGCCATCATTTTCGGGTGAACGATGCCGATATATTGGATAACCGACGATTCCACTAATTGTGTACGCCACCAACGGACCCGGATATTGGTTTGTGCATTTTTGCATTTCCCATCGGCCATACACGATGAATCTGGATTATGATCTCCGCACGGATCGTGAATCATGTTTGTTGCAACTACCGCGAACAACTCTGGGTCTGCTTCTGGATCTGGTATGTCGGCGCTGATGATTGATTCGAGTTGATCTGGTCTGATTTTCTCAATTAACAATAGCAGATTGTGTGCATGTGGTAATCCGTGCTTCTGCCACTCTACTGAGTACATCCAAAAACGTTGCTCTTCGATTAACGATGAAGTCCATTAGCGTCCTGAGTTTTTGTTTAAACACACGTGCGGTGATGTCGTGGCGATCGCTGGAAGTTTGTGCTGACAGTAGATTACCGGTAGTTTCATGCCATTTTGGATTGCATGTGAACGTGATGAACAAATCTGGCTCTCCGTAATGCCGCACATACGTCATAGCATTCTGCGTATATTCATGCATATGCCGTGGACTGCCAAAATAGGTTGCTAGGAAAATGGTCAATTGACCGACGTTGGTTGCATCCCCGTCCAAAGCGATGGTATAGCGCAGATGATTGTACTGCTCGGAACATAGTTTTAATTGATTTAGGCGGATGTAATTATAACGTTTCGTTTCGATCTTAACATACATATCAATGCAATCTCTCATATAGAGCATCTGCTGGCAATTGCAAATACAACAAAAAAAGATTGAGTCTAATCGGTTCAGCCGTTCTCAACTGATGTGCAAGAAAGAAAAACTCAATTTTCCTTTTCGGTTTTTTCTGAAAGTTTTTGAGTTTTCCATCTCCACTCAGATTTTACAATTTTTCTCTTCTAAAAGACCATCTGGGTCCGATACTTACATTAAAAACATCATTTTTCGATTTTCCGAATTTTCCGACTGTTTCGGTGGACTTTCCAATTTTCTTTCGTAATAAACATCTCCTGGAAATTGTTAACACAGCAAAAAAAGATTGAGCAAATCGGTTTAGCCGTTCTCAAGTAAGAGCAAAAATACAATTTTCTTCGGGTTTTTCCGGAAGTCTCCGAGATTTTCACTCATATTTTACAATTTTTCTCTTCTAAATGACCATCTTTTAGAACAGAAAAATTGTAAAATATCGGATACGTGCAGCACTGTATAAAACCATCATTTTTCGATTTTTCGAATTTTCCGGTGAAT